>JBAJNP010001556.1:0-59546 GCA_036877545.1 Yasuhikotakia modesta
TTAGTTTGTCTGTGTAGTGTAGTTAATAAATGTTTTGTATTCACCTGCGATTGTTTCTGTGTTTAACTGCTCATAGACGAACGTCACTTAAACTTGCCGATTTCGTTACATGCTCTGAGGTAGCACTGTTTATCAGTAAGGAGTTTATTTTCTAGTGGCCATGGAAAATAATATTTCTTAGAGTTAAAGTGTAATTGATAATCTTTCGGTGGACGAATGTATTAGTTAATTATCACAGTTAACTCTGCTTAGTCAGATAAAACATCTGTACACGTACAGGCTACGTAATTCGTATAATTGATTCACAGTTGATTATACTTATTATTACCTTTTGAGCTAGAGCTCAAATTCCCTCGTTTCAGCGGAAGATAGTGTTTAAACAACGCTTTCTAAACCGGCTGACACGCTACAGGACATAGGATTTAGCTTCTCCTGGTCATGCTCCCTAAAGAAAGGAGGACAAAAGCACGACTGGCCATAGTACACTAAAAGGTACTTTAGAGACATAACCCCATCTCAGATATAAAAAGGCTTTGGCCAAACCAGGCACAAAATCTAAATAGCAAGGTAATACAGAAAGGGCCTAAAGGTCACTCACTCTCCTCAGAGAGGTGATGGCCATCAGAAATGCAGTTTTAACCGACAAGACATGGTCAGAAATATCCTCAATGGGCTTAAGAATCACATGCCTCCCTGGTGGTTGATATAAGCGACCACTGCACTGGTGTTGGTGCACCCCCCTTGGAAGTGAGGCCCTCATCCTTATCTAACTCCTTATGCTGGTCAGTGTGATAGGCTTGTAGCACGCCCATAGTGTGTAATGATGCACCGGCCTGACCTGCTGCCATATATCCCCTGCCCACAAGCTCAGGTATAGGTTTTTGATATAGAGGGCTGGGATGGAGCCTTTAGCTACAATGCTTCACTGGGGGACAGGTAGCTGGCTAAAGCCTGCTCCACCTGGGGCATCACCCTATAGCCTGGCTGAATATATGGCTTACCCAAAGAGCATGAAGATCCTCTAAAAAAAGGAGGCTCCTATGTGGAGGTGAAGATTGCCCATGTAGGAAATGCTGATCCAATAAACTTTTATGGGGGCCAGCCTGCTGCTTGACGGGCCAACTGATGTTTAATTTGGGCAGCCCTCTCCTGAATACTAGGACTCCATTTCCCTTACCCCATACATGGGCCACACCCATCACAGGTGTCGGCCATTTTATAATTAGAGATGCTATTTATACTCATATGAACTGCTGCTTGTTGTGACAAATTGTTTTAACTAGCTACATTTCTGAGCATTTTCCCTGCAATTACTGACCTGTGTTTTACCTGGACTGTTTCCTGTTGTTTGATTGTTCTCCGCCTGCCCATTGACCTTCGCCCTGTTTTCCTGGATTACTCTATTTGTTTGCCGCTTGCCCTTACCTTTTGCCTGGAATTTGTTTACGTTCTTGGATAATGGTCTCCTACAGTTATTGTTCAAACGTTAATGTGCTTTGTGTTACGAATGTGAGATGCAAGAAACATGAACACAGCAAAGATTTCCAAAAGCACATGATTTAATCCAGCATAGGAAAATATGAAACAAGGAACGATACACTTTGTAACATTTAACAAGAACCGACAGAGACACAATGACATGAACTGGTATAAATACACCAGACAATCAACCATAACAATACACAGGTGAGAGTAATGAGTAGACTAAACCAAATAAATGAAACACGGGTGGCGGGGGTGAACAAAAACAGGACAAAACAAAACAAAAGACAACCAATAGGTTACATAATGCCTCCCTCCTGGAAGGTGTGACTCTGCACCGTCAAAACAAAGCAAAAGATAGTCCAAGGAGCGCCCCAGGAGAGGGGGTCCCTGAAACAGTCCAAACTCCAATGGAGCCAGGTGGAGCTAGTGGACTGACGAGACTGGGTGGAGATGAGGGAGCCAGGTGGAGCTGCGGAGCCAGAGGGCTGAGGTGGAGTCCAGGACCTCAGGTGATGATGGCAGGCTCTCCAGCCACGGCACCGATGGAGATTGGCAGCCCTGCAGCTCAGCTACCGCACAGGAGATGGGTTGAGGGTGAGCGCAGTGGTGGTCCAGATCCAGAGGCTGCGTGGCTGGAATGTCCTGGTATATGTTTACAGACATGGAGGGGAGAGAGGGCAGGAAAACATCACAGGAAACATGGTCCAAGACACACAGTTCAAAATCCAGTACCTTCTCACCCTCAGTTCCTGTGCAGTGGACAACGCTCCTCTTGTCTGCATCATCCCAGTCATGCTCCGCCATTTGCACACTCACATGGTCTGCCGCTACCGACTCGGGCTCTGTCGCAAGCTCCTCCTGTGGTTCCTTGGTTGCCAGGTGGTTGGACTCTCCATCCAATGTGCTCTCAGGTGGTGGCTCTGCACTTGTGAGAGGTAGTGGACTGGGCACTGGGTCTGGAATGGGGCTGGTGTCCTCCTCGACATATCTGATGGTCATTGGGGACCCACATGACGCACTTTGTCACTCAGCAAAGTCCACGAAACTCCCTCAAGGCTTCTCACTCGGCAGTTGTGCCCTGGCGGCAGCATTGAGGCTCAACAAGAAACATGCACAAAGACATTATAGTGGGTGTATGCTGCCAGGCTAACAAACTCTATGATACCACAAAACAAAAACGTGAACACAAATGAAAAATAAAAAATGGTATTATGCGTGAAAGCGTGCCATATACTTGCAGTCGGTTCTTCTGTTGCGAATGTGAGTTTCTTCTCTCAGACTATACAGTCTCTCAACAATATTTTGTCACTGTAGGAATCTTAAATACTGCTTGCTTCATTTGCAAATCTGCATTGCACCTTCATTAATGTTGTTATTACCAATAAACATACTATTGTATTTATTTACTTTGTACACTGTTATATAGATATATTATATTCTTATTTTCTTTTAGATTTTTATTTACTGTTTTACTGTTTACTTCGACTGTTACTGTTATGTTTAAATAACATTTTCTTCCCAGGGTCAGCAGGCATAAAAGCATTTCACTCCATGTCATACTGTGTACGATTATGTATGTGACCAATAACAATTTGAATTTGAGTTTATAACATTTAACAAGAAATAACAGAGACATAATGACATGAACCGGTAAAAATACACAAGACAATCAACCATAACAAGACAAAGGTGAGAGTAATGAGTAGACTAAACCAAATACATGAAACTGAACAGAAACAGGACAGTTATGGTACATTCAGTTTGGGGGGCAGGGAATGCACTACCCCCTGTAGTGTTAAGAGCCCTTAATAAACACCCCTTGTAACCAAAGCGTCTCATTATTATGTGGAAACACTACAAAATTATTAAGATGGTCGTCAGGATATTATGAAAAAAATCTGTTCATCTGGGGTAATTACTGCAGAATTTATTTGAATTATGCAATTTTTTTATGATTATGGAATATATTTGTTTAGCCCCCTCAGCATATGCATTGTTTATAATAGTGAGTATCTTTCGGAATATAAAGCAATAAAAACAAGAATAAATCTCCTATTTAAATGTTTATACGTCTATGGTACCCAGTGGCAACAGTTGTGCAAAAGTTATTAGATGGAAAGTCGTGCTGTGAGTGACACTTGGAAATTTGTCCATGAACACGAATAAAATTTCGTAATTACAAAATTTATGTTGCAGCTTGATAATATGGTTGTTTAATTTTTTTTTCTCATTTATATACAGTCAGTGCCCCATAATGACAAAGAGAAAACTGAATTTTGAAAACGTTTGCAAATTTATTAACCAAAAAAAGCTAATTTACATAAGTATTCAGACCCTTTATTTAGTACTTAGTTGAAACACCTCTGGCAGCAAATACAGCCTTGAGTATTTTTGGATATGACACAAGCTTCACACACCTGGATTAAGGGATTTTCTGCCATTCTTCTCTGCAAATCCGCTCAGGCTCTGTCAGGTTGGATGGAGACTGTCGGTGGACAGCTATTTTCAGACAAATTCTGAAAATCACCCCCACAGCATGATGCTGCCACTACCATGCTTTATTGTTGGTATTGGACAGCTGTTGAGTGGTGCCTGGTTTCCTCCAAACATAATGTTTAGAATTTAGGCCAAAAAGTTTACTCTCATCAGACCATAAAATTATTCTTCAGTCTGAGAGTATTTCAGGTACGTTTTTTTGTTATAGACATTTCTACAATTTTGTTTTACTTTGTCATTATGTGACGCTGAATGTAAATTAAAAAGAAAAATAAATTAATGTAAGTGATTGTAGAATTAGGCTTTAACATAATACAATTGAAAAGTAATTGAACAGTAACTGAACTGTTTAAAAGTGTTTGTTTCAACCTATTAATAATGCTTAAGAAGCAAAATATGTTTAGTTGTGCTATTGTATGTGCCATTTTTATAAGTGATGCATAATGGGAGTACAATATATGCCTGATTTGCAATAAAGTGGGGCATACATTGTAGATTTGGTGGTGAGCTCATATTGCCCAGCTTGGTAGCAATAAATAATTACATTTCATCTCTGTAGACAGTTTCGTAGCAACTGCCGCATAGACTTTAAAAGTGGCATCAGAGCATCATAAGGAAAAATATGTGCCGTATCAGAGAATCCTAAAAGCAAACCTAAAGAATTTGTGTTGTGTTGTAACACCCCTGTCTGGACTGTCTGTTTGGTTCATGTTTGTGAGTTATTTGTGTTATACATGTTTGATTTGATTTCAGTGTTGTTTAAGCCTGCTTTTCAAAGCATGTTACATATGCACTCATATTTTGCAGCCAATGTTTTTTGCAATAGTTTAAAGATCACAGTGCAACTACCAACTATGAGGTTAAAGGGCACTAATGTTTTGATTAGTATTGCAGCAATTTAATAAAGGTAGTAAACCAATGTTGTTGTTTTGAAATTAAATAATCTTTAAATGCTCTTTAAATGTCCAAGAGAGTAGAGTTAATCTTATATGGTAAGAAAGTGTATCTACACCGGGAAGATTATGCCATTCAGGCCCTGGGCTTCATCCTTTACTTTAAAAATTATTGCAGGGTAAATTCCAGCCTCATAGAAAAATTAAACTGACTGGAATAACACAGCAAGTCAATCTCTTTACACATTAACATATGTATTAAGTGTAATGTGTAAACGTAATGTGTTAAATTCTAATACCACTACAACATAATGTAGATTTAACTTAAACTTTTTTATATTTAGCTTTCGATTCTTTTGAGTTATTTTTTTAATCTGAAAAAATCTAAAATTATATACCGTTCTATTCTAAACAATTTACATTTTTGTAGGCAAATTACTTATGTTTGCTTGTTTAGAATCCCCACCAGGATAAATGTAGAAATGAGAACACAGAGCTATTTCAAATTCTATTTGTTTTCATTAAGCAGATTTTATTAGGGCACACAGGTGCATTTTGCCGTTCTTTATATTTATATATTTCTCCAGCTGAGACCTCATGGTGGTTTCTCTTGCAAGGTACAATTTGTGTGTCCAGTGAGATCTGTGAAAATAAATTACCACTGGCTCTGTCTTCTGAATACATGCTATTGATTTCAAGTAATGGCTCTAATTATTTTTTGGACTGGAAAATATTTTTGTGATGATTTGATTGATTAGACCCAAACACATCATTATTGTGTGGCTGATACATACTTCTTGATACACATACATATACATATACAAAGCACATACCTTGACACACTGTATTTTTAGATTATTTATATAAACAGCTCACACAATACTTGTCTGACCATCATGGGAAACCTGTACACCTCCACTCTCAGAATTTTAATCAAAGCCAATCAAATCAATGCTTGTCAGGTCAACAAAGAGCTTGCCATTTTTCTGTGCAACACATGGTCAGGGAATCGACTGTGGACTAGTTTTCCCTAGATAATTATGGAAGTGTCTTACTCAAATCTTCTTTATTAAGCCTTGGACAGCTACAGTAAGGGAGAACATATGTCTTCGAGTAACCCTGCTAAACTCCTGTGATCACAGCCTAACAAAAAGACAGCTGCCCACAGGTTGAGATGTGAAAAATGAAATAGTACATTATCTTTCTAAGTCATAAGGTGTCCAGCGTTTTTGCCTGTGAAAAGAGAAAAGTGAATGGCCTTTCAGAGGGGATTGCTGCAGGGGTGTTTGACACATTGCATACACAATGACACCCAAGACAAAAGAAGCTCAGAGTGGACAGACCCTCTTTCCAGGAGGATATAATAATCCTGACACTTCAAGCAAACACACCCACATGCATAGTCACATTTTCACACATATGACAGTGCTACTACACACTTGTCATCTTATGGAATTCTTATAGAATTCTCCATATCTCTCTCTCTTTTTGGCTTTGAACACATGGTTGTCCATTACTCATACACGAGTTTCCAACACCCAGTGTAAATTAACTGTAATTTAGACTGGATATTCTCAATCCTCTTTTCTATTTTTCCTTATTCATATTTTTCTTTGTTGACCACAGACCAAATTAACTTTTCAGTGGAATGGCACAATTTATAGAGTAACAATTTTCTGGTAATTACTGCACTTTTTGTTGTTTCTTGACGAGGGAGAGGATCTTATTGCAGCTTTATTATTAATAAAAAACAAGGACCCCAAAATGTGAAAATCCAAACCATAATACAAAGGCCAAACCTGACAAACAATAAGGCAAACACAAGGGTTTATAAAGTGGACACCAACTTTCAGATAAAATAACGAGAAAAAGCTCTACAATTGCTTATTTCCTGCAGATGGTACTTGATATTTTGTTACCTAATACAATTAAATTTAGATAGAGCTGCCAAAAAATTAGGTGTGGACTCCAGCCTGTATACACCTAGTGTAACCATGGCCATGTATTTCAATATGTTAAGGTATATCTTAGTGTACAGAATTTGGCCACTAGGCAAAATATATACATTAGCCAAAAAATGTGCAGTTTGTTAACAATTAAAATATTTTCAGTGATGACCTGATTGGCTGTTTAGACATTCATGGTACTGTCCCACACCTCCCCTTCACGGTCATGAATGTTTAAAAATTGCCCTTTGAAACAACTCATTGTTTTATTCAGAAATATCAACCGCCTTCTTATTTTTTTTCTCCAATCGATACACAGCACCACATTAATATTTAATTCTTTATATGTCACAGTAATAAAAAAAACTGATGGTGTGTATCCCCATTTATTTTCCAGTTTGGAAAACATGATTGTGTGATTCAGGGAGATAGAAAGTGTGTAAGTAATAGGTGTTAGGGATGTTTGCTAAAGCAAGGATTACTGTTACTATCACTCATATAGGTCAGAGATTTAAACAAACCACTAAGTTTAAATATACAGAGCAAACTCACCCCACAGTGTCTGTGTGTATGTGTGTATGGAGTGGTACATCCATTTTTGTGGCTTGTTAGTTATAAAATGTATGACATTTATGCAGTACAGTCCTCAGTACAGGTTTTCATAGTACAATTTTTATGATACGACCCCTATGGGATGACTGCTTAAATCCTTCATTAAATTATTATCACAAGGCAAAAGAGATTATCTGGATATTTTTTAATTAAAATATGGTGCTAATTATTAATTATTGCATGATATTTGATGGAAAAAGTAACAAAACTGAGCTAAATGTAAGCATTTTTTTCGTTGCCTCATCAGGCATCCTGCACAGATATTGTCCCCTGGTTGGCCTTCAGTGAGTGACTTGACTTCTAAAACACACCATCGATCTCATATAACACATTCTTATTAACATGCTGGAATAGCCCACAGGACAGCCCACCCATGGCTGTTGCACTTGCTGGTGAATAGGTGGTCAAATATTTGACTTCTATCTATGGAGAGCAACATTTTGAGATGACCAGACAGGAAAAATAAAATAGTTATAAAATACAGTCATAAAATAGTTCCTAAAAATAACAATTGCTCAATTCTTAACATTCTTAAATCCAATGATTGCAAAGTGCTTTTAAGCATTGGAACCCCAGCTAGGGAAAACTAGCCCCACGTGTCTTATTGATATTCTGTTAATAAATGCCATAGCAGCGAGTCCCATTCCTTCAGGCTTTGGGTGACTGCAAGTTTTCTTGTTAATCAATCAAGGCTTTTAAAAAGCAAGAGAGAGAACCTTCAAGCAATCAATTCTGTATTGCGGTCAATGAAACATTAACACACAATCAAAAAGCAAGAAAAGACAAAAATACAAGTTCCATCCACACTGTCACGCTTCGCGTGAGTACAGGGACAAGAGGCAGACCCAAACGCAGGGTTAATCTCGGTATGGCTTCAAAGCATAGTCAAGGCAGGCAGGGTACAACACAGGCAGACAGGTATGTATGAGGCAATCCACAACTTGAAAATCCAAAACAACAGCAAAGGTCAGGGCAGGCAGCAAGAATACAAAAACCAGTAACCAATCCAAAGTCCAAAACCAGGTAATCCAAAAGAACACAAAAAACACAGGGCAAACACAGGAGGCACAAGGAAACACAGGAAACAAAGGCAATACAATGCATCACAACGTCCTGTTTGCTGACTTGCTGTTTTATAGCTTGGGCTCCCTCTGCTGTCTTGGTGTTACACACACAAATGACATCACCTGCTGTAGGATAACTAGTTTATTTATAACTATGTTTATTAATAACTAGTTACTAGTTATTAAACCATTTACAGTGGTCTTAAACACGCTATTAAAATGTTCTCAGAGTGATACAAACAAAACTATGTTAATGGTGTTGCGTCTATGGTGGGGGTGGCGTCTATGGTGTCAAACCATACAAACCTGATCCAAATGCCAAATGAGTCAGTTTGTGAGAATCAGTTTACAAGGTTCATGCTACACTTGCTCATAGAAAATACATTTTTTTGTTGCTATATTTTTTCTATATCACTGATGTTGCCTTTGAGTCCATCAAGTTTTGTTGTCACTTTTTTAAACAGATGTTTATGAAAAAATGTTCAAATACTGTTATGTTTTGACACTTTAGTAAATAGTTATTTTGTACCTTTCCTTTTTTTTCTTACAACTGTCAACTGACAACTGTAACAGCTGTAACTTCTTACAACTTACAACTGACAACTGTAACAGCTCTTTCTATATATATTAGTAGTATTGGGTAGTATTGTGCACTTTGCAAACCTACTGCAAGGCTTAATTATAGAATAATTTCTTAATTTTTTTATCTTAATTTTATACACATTTGCATCTTTTTTATTTAATTTTCCTAATTGCTAAATATTTATTATCTGAATTTATGTACAGTCAAATGAGTTGATGTAAGCATATTTAAATATATTTGTGGTTTGTTCTGTGGGCTCCAGTGATTGGCTGGAGCAAAATGATTGTCTTGCTTAATTTTACTATAAAGAATATAGATTAAGTGTTGTGTTAGCTGCTGCGTTTTCATTTCTAATCTGTCAGTGTTTTTATGACTAATAATTCATAAGCTGGGGTTTGTGTTGTGTGCTGTTGCTGTTCATAGAGTCATCAAAGACTGCATTTAATATGTTTTATACTGAGTTCCTCCCTCAAATGAAAGCATGAATCAAACATACAGATTAAGCCAGACTCTTCCATCTCTCTCTCTCTCTCTCTCTCTCTGGCTTTTATGAATCTTTAATTTCACTCAAAGTAGTAATACTCTCTTTTGTATGTTTCAAAATCTAATAGTAGTAGCAAGTCCAAGACTCTTGACTCATGTGAAGGCTGTTTCACATACAAAATTAGCTGTTTTTTAAGATACATCTTGCCCTATAAATTGTATGTATACAATACGTTTTAATTGTATCATTTTGTACATTCTATAATTGTACACTGTCTTGGTACAAAATAAAACCTTAATGCCAGGGCAAAATTAAAATTTTAACGTTTGTTATATATAACATTGTTTATGGACATTTTATGTATATTGTGTCCATTTTATGTAATTTTATTAACAAGACATATATATGATGTACAAAACATATATATGATGTAAACATCCATACATGCCCAGTGAGTGTCTGAAACTGCTTAGTAATTAAAGTGTTTAGTAATAGTAAAATAGTATTTAGAAAAATAGTGCTTAGTAAAAGAAAATAGTATTTCAACCGTACTTAGATTTTGTCACATCAGGCCAGCCCTTACCCTGAAAGTGTTTGAGATTGCTACCTCTGCTTCCTCTGCAGCAACTTCCTGTTTAATGGCCATAAAACAGGCCCACCAAACAGAAAAGGGCAAAGTGTTGTTTTGCCTTTTTCCATTGCCTTATTCCTGTTTCCTGGTTCCTTGTATTGCCTTATCTGGATAATTGACCCTAGACTGTTTTCATTTATTGAATGTTTTGCTGCCTGCCCTGACCATCGCTGTTTACTGGATTTTGATTTTGATCGATATCCCTGATCGTTTTGACTCTGCCTGTTGTTGACCATGTTCCTAAAAAAAGACCTGCAGGATCTGCACATCTCAGACTCTTACGTTACAGAACACTTTGCCACTTCAGGATCCAGCAGTATTTCTGAGGACCCAGTCAATCCAGTGCATCTTAGACAAGTTAATTTATCAGTGGAGGGTTATGTTCATCAGTTCTGAATATTAGTAAATCAGGTTACGTAGAGTGGCTACGACGAATTGTTGTTTAAAGATTTGTTTCATTTTGGACTTGAGCTCATCAAGTCTCAATTAGCAAAAGAGGTGTATAGATGTACTTTGATTACTTTTTGGACTGTGCACTTTTGCTGTGTGGTTCAGCATTTACTGTGGGTGTTGTGAAGGAGCATGACACCACACTCACTCAGATAATGGCTGCCCCACCAGAGCATGTGCACAAAATGGCGGCAACAGCAGAGCCTGATCAAAAAATGGCAGACAGCACACCAACACATTCTGTCAACACTGACCCTCCAAAGTCATGCACAAAATGGCGGCAACAGCAGAGCCTGATCAAAAAATGGCAGACAGCACACCAACACATTCTGTCAACACTGACCCTCCAAAGTCATGCTATTTCACTGCTAGTCATCCAGAGTCTCTTCATGTCTCTTCTGTTTTCACCGAGTCAGCTCACAGTATCACCAATTGTCAGGAGTCAAGTTGGACTACCCCTGATCCTCACAACTTAAGCAAAAGTTTCAAAAGTTCTCACAATTCTAGTCAAATTCTCTCTGAATTGCTTAAGCCTAGTTAGATAACTATGTATTTCTCCAAAGCAGATCCATTCAAGTTTGAGTTTCTCAAGTCAAGTCCAATCAAATCTAAGTTACCTCAGGTAAAAGAGTCAAGTCAGGTCAGCAGTTCCAGAGTCAAGTCATTCTTGGTGATTTTAATAAAGCCATTCTCAGCCGTGAACTGCCTAAATATAAACAACATTTCACATGGCCCACCAGAGAAACTGGACCACTGCTGCACTGCTGGAAAGAGTGGCATACCACTTTGTCTCCAGAGTTGCTTTGGGACTCTCTGACCACTGCTTGGTTCATCTTTTACCAGCCTACAAGCAGAAACTTATATCTGCCAAGCCAGTGGTAACAATTGTAAAGAGATGGACCAGCACCACCACCAGCACTGAGATATGCTCACAAGGCCAAAGAAAATGCTTTCAGGAGTGGGGACAAAGTCTTGTATAAACAGGCCAAGTATACAACGACCCTTCAAATGTGTGGAAAGCCCTGAAAACAATCCAAACCAGGGACGTATTCAAGAACTGTTTGGGGACTTCAGCTCTGCTTTAAACTCTGTAACCCCGTACACCTGACAGGCAGCAGCTAGTGAGGTTGGGAAAAGTCACATCTAGGACCTGCACCATCAGCACAGGCGTCCCCCAGGGGTGTGTTCTCTCACCACTGCTCTTCTCCCTCTACACAAACGACTGCACCTCAAAAGACAACTCTTTCAAACTCCTAAAGTTTGCAAATGACACCACAATCATCGGCCTCATCCAGGACGGTGACGAGTCTGCAGAGAGGTTGAGCAACTGGCTGTCTGGTGCTGTCATAACAACCTGGAGCTGAACACGCTCAAAACAATGGAGATGACACTGGACTTTCTGAGAAACCCCCAGCACTCCCCCCTCTCAGCATCATGGACAGCACTGTGGCAGCAGTGGAGTCATTCAGGTTCCTGGGCACCACCATCTCACAGAACCTGAAGTGGAACAACAACACCATATTGTTCTTCCTTCACCAACTGAAAAAGTTCAACCCATCACAACTCATAACTCATCGCAACTCATACCTCTGCTGCTATTCTAGATTTATTTATTATTTATTTCTTTTCAGGTCAAAATGTTCTTATAATTCTCCTTTCATATATGTATGCCTGTTTATATTGTATGTATATCTGTTGTACCAAGAGCTCCTGTAAAAACCACAACAAATTCCTAGTGTGTTTGCGCACACCTGGCGAATAAAGCTCATTCTCATTCTCAAGTCCTGTCAGGCGTGAACTTCCAGAGCCGTCATGAGTCAGGAGGCATGTCTCTCCACCATCAACCATCCAGGGCCTTAAAGTCACCATTGTTGATCCTGAGTTAATCCAAGTTACCATAGATCATCACGAGTCAAGCCACATCTCAACCGATCTTCTGGAGCCTCGCAACATCTCAGTCAAACACCCAGAGCCACAGCACAAGATGGCTGCCAAGCCAGAGCTACTGCACATGAGGGCCGTCAAGCTAGAGCCTCAGCGACTCAGAACACACCACAAAACTTTCTACCAGTTTTTGAGTATTCGGGCATTTTGCTGAACATTGTAGTTGGTGGAGCGGCAGCGCTGATCAGATGCTTCAGGATGTGCAGAAGGGGAAAGCGAGCCGGCACGCTTCGTCAGCGTGGATTCCATACTGCGCTGCCTAGTATACACTTACCGAATCTCCGCTCTCTACCCAACAAAATAGATGAACTCCTTCTGCTCCCCCAGACAAACAGGGACTTCTTAAACTCTGCTGCTCTATGTTTCACAGAAACTTGGCACGATCCTGGACAGCGCACTTCATTTGCCGGCTACCGGCTGTTTAGAGCGGACCGCAACGCAGAATCAATGGGGAAATCACGTGGTGGCGGGACATGTTTTTACATCAATGAGAGGTGGTGTACAGATGTGACAGTGTTAAAGAAGATGTGTTGTTCTGATCTAGAAGTGCCCTTTATTAACTGTAAACCACTCTATTTGCACATGAGTTTTGCTCGTTCATTCTCGTAAGTGTTTACAATCCACCGCAAGCGCAGGTGAGCGTGGCATTAGAGAAACTCGGAGATCTCTGTTAGGGCTAACAGGCACTTCCTTTGCTGAGATGGTCATTTTCTAATGCTGTTCACTCAGGCTAATCTATGATTTAGGCAGCACTGAACTAAAAACAAAGAGTTTAGATAAGGTTCTTCTGATTGGGGTTAATTGGTTTAAATGTGAATTTATGCTATACACTAGAAGACTCATTAAGAACATGTAAACTAAATTATCTTTCAGTTTGTGTCATTTAAATGTTTTGCCAGAAATAAAGAAAGGAAGGGAGAGAGGAAGGGAGAAATGAAGTTTTTTTAAAAGAAAAAAGCATTTATCACAATTTGTCTTACTTGGGTGCATTCCAGTATTATAGGTTTTATTTGACCTTGGGCAAGTTGATGACAAATGTTGTCGCATTGTTTGAACATTGTGGAACGTTGGTTTATTTTTCATGAAATGTGTGAAACAGCTCAGGTGATTGGCTCAAAAAAGTTCCTGTATGCACGAATTTAAATCATAATTTAAATCGCATCAGCCAGTTAAATGCCCCTAATATACATGATAATGTTAATGGATAGCTCAATCTAAAAGTATAGTAGGTCTTCTTGTTTCTGTTTCTGTCATTCTAATTAAGCTCTTTTCCATCCCAAGTCAAAATGAGAAATGAAATCATGAGCTCTGACTGATGAAAGAACAAGTTTAATCTGGTAGTTATAAATTTATTTTTAAATAAATTTAAACTTATTTATGTAGTTTGACTGAGTCGATCCTTTTTAAGTTATATGTAGCTTGGCAAGATACCCTTCACAAGTAGCTCCTATTGTAAAATTATTTAGGAGAAATATGTCTTTTTAAACACAACAAGAAAAAAATCAAGAAAAGAAAAGTTAGAGAAAGACGGGGGTGGGATTTTTGACACCATGGATAGAGAAATATGCCATTGAACTAGAAGGCTGTACATTTATCAGTCACAGCACTGGCACATTCAGCTGTCTGAAATTAGCTGTCCCACTTTGGGAATAGGTCCCTGCATGCCAGCGTGCCACAAATCCGAGTGCAGAAGAATATCAGCTCTCCTCACATGCTGCCTTGTGCCGTCCGGCATCGTCGCCTGAAAACTATCTCTATTGTCCAGTTTGATTGCCTGAATCAAACTGATTTACTGCAAATCCATCGGAGCTTTGATAAATCTATTACAGTTTCATTTCGCTGGTTTCATTAACGTGAATAAAACTCAGCCATGCTTTCTGCATAACTGCCTTTTAATGGTCTGGCCCTGTCACCTGCCCAAGCATTAATCCCAGTGACTTATTGCTCTACAGAGGAAATGAGTAATGGCTATTTGAATGTGATCAGTGCAGTACAATGCAATTAAGGAAGCAGCACTGTGCTGTGCCTTTAATCCTGAACTAATTTGAATTGCAGTTTGATAGCACTGTGAATCCTGCATAATTATGTAGGGTGAATATTAAACTGGGTGATATACCGGAGAGGGTCTTTAACTAGTGCAGTCACAGAAAGGGAGCCAGGGCCCAACCAAAAATGGAGGCTTTCTTTATTTTCTCTGTCTCCTCTGATAGGAGCGCATTCTGGGAGAAGCCACGGACCTCTAGGATGGTTGACATGGACATCTCTTTCTTATCCTGTACTTGGAAAGACATGTATAAGTGTCATTTTACTCTGAAATAACAGAAACATCAATTGTGAATTAGAGGGCCCAGGGTTGAGTCCAGGTAAAGGGAATGTCACATTTCTGTGATTTTACATGAGGCTTCAGAGTGGAGGTGTCATTTTTGGGGGATTGGGAGGGGCGTATGGGATAGGTCGAATATATACTGGCTGGGTTGAAGCTTAATTGAGCTTATCAAAGATATTATAAAGGAGGATTCATTTCAGTCATCTTAAGCCTGTCTTTAACTGAACCCACGCTGTTTTTCTGTTCTTTATTACATTAGCATAACGGACATTTAGATGGTTTAAATGGTAGTATTTCACCTTAGAATAAATTTAGCTGCAGTGTAATCGTGTGTTTAGGACAAGAGTGATAACATGATATATCTTAAAAAAGGGAAAACAAGAGGCAGCAAATCTGTTCTTTATGGTATTAACATAACAGAGACATTTACATGGTTTAAATAGTAATTGTAGTAATTAGTAATAGTAATAGTGTTTTTCCCCTGGGAAGAAATATAGCTGCAGTGCAACAATGTGTTTAGGAAAAGAGAGAGATATTTTAAAAGAAAACTGAAAGATGCTTGCTAAATTAAGCCATTGTGACTCAAAATCCTCCTTTAATAAGGTTCATGCTGTCTACAACTTCATCATTCTTGAAGTTGAATGATAATTACTTTATTCAATCATGTTCAAGGTTTTAGTGAAACCTAGCATTGATTGATTAACTTCAATTACCATGCTTGCATTAGCATAGATAAAAACTGGTTTGCAATTTGTGATTGGCGTGTGGGGTGGAAACCCTGCCTAGATATTTGCATTTCAATGTGTGGTGCTGGCAGGGGAAGGTCTGATTCTAAGCCTTTTCTGCACCGCTGCCCTGATGCTCGACTCACCCTACATAACCGCTCTTTGTTTGTCTGTGAGTGTCACATGAGCAAAGAGAGTAGGGTGCATTTTCAGGCAGTCTTCAGTGCTCTATCAGGGGTGTGAAGTGTGAGTCTCCCTCTATTAACACCATGCTAGTGTTTATTGTCCGTAAAATGCTCAGATGGAGGGATGTGCGTCAAACCTACATGATTCCCCTTATCAATGTCTCTGTCACAGGCCCTGCTTGCACTTTAGCAGAGAGTAATATATAAGATAAAGAGGATACATTTTTGTCATTTGAAATGACATTGTAAGCAAGATTGTTTGTTTATAGACAATGATTGTTTAAAAAAATGACATATCATTATTTGTTATGGAGGCTGTTACTCTGTCTGTCTGTCTATGAGTTTTATCAGGCTTTTTGTTGAGTTTAATTACCAAAACTACCAAAAGTGGTGCTTATTTATCTTCACATCCAACATCAGAATGATTACCTATTGTAAGCTTTGTTAAATTGGCTTGTTGGTTTTTAGGGCAAAAAGCTAAATGCTAAATAGATAAAAGCACCTGCTAAATGAGCACATTCATTTTTAAAATCAGCTTTTTGTCTAACCTTTGATCTTCGATTAATTTATGGAGTCTGCTTTTTTAGAGCAAGCATCAATATTTCTTTTATCATTTAAGTTTTCTTGTTCTGTTCTGCTTTCTCAATCCCCTAACATTAGTATCAAAAGCTAAAATGTTAGTATTTCTGTTACTATGTACAATTTGTGCTACAGATGTGCATAAACCCTCTAACAGCACAAATTTTTGAGAAGCTTCAATAACTTAATAGTAATAATAGTAATAAAGATATCAGACTCTGCAACTGCATAGCAACACCCTGGCAAACAACTTTGATGTCTTGTTGCTTTAGAAGATAATATTCATCACATTCATGTTTATATTTGACTTTAATATTACTTTGATTTAATATTGTTTATATATTATTTCTGTTTTATTTTTAGAAGGTGGGGGTAGCGATTGATCAATTTGTACAATTCATTATTGTTCATGATTACAAAATTCTACATTGTCATATATGTATATCCTCACAGCACAAAATATGAAGATACTAAATTAAACTAAAATGTTTGTTTTTCAAACATCCTTTAGCATGTCCTGTCACAGCCCTGAACATTAACAGCATAAACAACAGCCCTTTCTGCAGCTGCAACTTTAAGGGATGGCTGGGATTACCTCACCTGTGGCTGTGTACTTAGTTTTGATTAATGTCACCTAAATGCTGTGTGTTCTTCCATTTCATTTGCATGATTTTTGTGCTGGGTGCAAATTTTTAGCTAAATGAGCGTCTCTCCTTTTCGTTGGTTTGGAGCCAACTGATTTGACTTGAATTACATTGCTGGGGATAAGTACACCTGTGAGATATGCAAATATACCAGTGGATGATATTGACCTTATTTTTTTTTATTCCAAAGTTTAATTTAGTATTAGAGCAGCTAAATTAACTAAAAGTTAATAGTTATCCATATGTGTGTGGGTCTCCAAAATAAAAATGTACTGCCAAACATTACCACTTTTACTCTTATTTGTTACATTTTATATAATAATTAAGCAAAATATTACATACTACTTTATACTGCATGAATGTTAAAGTAGTATGTAGTAACATGATATGATTATATGTATATAGTAGTAACATGATATAGTAGATACATGATATAGATTATAGTAGTAACATGATATGATTATATGTATATGGTTATTTGTTGTAATACAATGTATTTAAATGAAACAAAACTGAATATTGTCATTCTAAATACAAACAATTTAATTTTCAACTGCCAGGAATATTAATTATCTTCAAATCCATGAATTATGAATATATTGTCACACTGTCTTAATTTTTAATTAACATTTTTTAACAATAAATGTATTTACTAAATTTAATTTATTAAATTAAAATTTAATAGTATACTGTGTGTAATTTATAGCTGCCATGGCTAAAAAAGATGGAAAACACATCTGTTCTGCAAACATCTGACGAATCCCTAATGCTTAGATGTTAACCTTTTCTAACATTGTTTAAAAAATAAAAAAGCAAAATCCAAAGTACATCAGGAACTGATACATTTTGATCACAGCTTGTAATCATAAAGCTGTCTTGGATAATGGACAACATGTAAGAATAATCAATGTCAAATCTCACTTCTCACTCTTCACTTTTGTAATTTGTGTTTGTGTCGGTTTCCCTAATTCAGTAATATAGTGTTTTTTTTATCTTTAAAGATGAGAACCAAAGCTCTATGCATTTGTCAGTTATACCTTATTTTTTATTCTTTGGTTTACACTTTTATAAGTGTGTTTTATTGTATTTAAAGTGTTTTAAATGTATTTAAAAACACTATACAACATTACAACATTATTATACAACTATACAACATTATACAAATATACAAACGTTGTATACTAAGGTTGCTATATGATACATATTTGTATTCTATACATTGGCAATTGTACATTGAATTGACAATTGGCATCAAATATTTAATAAATTATCAAAAGGATACTAAACTGACACACTAAAAATAGACAAATTGTAAATTGCCATAAATTCAAAGAGTGTTAAAAGCAGCATACGTCTATGCAACAGAGAGGGACCAAAAAATGAAATAATAGAGGATTTTAAAAAACACTCCAGCATGTGCCTGAATTGCATTGGTAGATTTTTAAAATCACTAAAACCATGTTTCATTTAATCTGTGTGTCCAGTAACAGATGCTGCTAATGAAATAAAAAGACAGGAGCCTTACAAATTGAACTCCTTGCAATATCTTGTGTTATCATAAACCTGAGCATTACTATAGGTTTATGATAATGAAGACACGCAATGTAATCAAATATTTTTTAGATTAATATACACAGCATGTAAATGTGCTTACATAAAGGACCATGTAACAACGAAAACTAGATAAGTAAAATTTGTGAATAAAAAGTGACACTATGTCGGCTTGAGAAAACATGGTCTAAGGATAAGCTAACATTAATTGGCATGATGATCTAAAGGAATAGATCTAGAGGATGCATAATTAAACTAAAATTTAATTATGATGACAGAACATAGGAAGTTTCTCTGGTTTGCTTTCAGGAGTAAAACAACAATTCTGAGTGCATAAGCATCACAGCATTGAGATGTTATCTCACATGAGGCGCCTGGGCTTAAGACTAAACCTCAGGAAAAGTATTTCTTTTCTTCCAGAACACAGAACTGCTTTTCTGTCGGTCATGTGGGAGTCAAACATGATGCATATGTCCTCTTTCACGTGTAGAGCTAGGCCTCTTTCAAGCTAGGCCAACAGCTTTCAGTTCTCCTGGCTCAGAGGCTGTCATGCTGGCAACAACCAATGTGTTCCTATAAAGTTTGCAAGACCATTTCAAAGGCAGGGTTTCATCCCCCAAACTACCTGTCCTGGGTTATGTGCTGTGGCCTTGTACCCTGCTTTTGTGGTGCACTTTTGACTGATGTTTATGGTGTAGCAGGCTGGTTCTTTGGTGCTCAGGATGCCTGGGTTGACCATTCTGTTGCCTGTGCTTTACAATGTTTTTGCAGGTATACTCAAACTTTGTGTCTCTCCTGTAGTCTGCAGGAAATTTCAGGTCTTACTGACAATTATTTAGTGATTAATCAGAGTATGCACTGATCAGTATCTCATAGCTTGCTTCCTATTGCACATTAAATAAATAACGTTTTGCTGCAGACTGTACTGTTTGTGTGTTCCTATAGGCCCAAACTACCCTGTCTCTTGGGATTTAAATATTTTCATATTGTAATGTGCAAAGAAGAATGCAATGGGGTGGCTTGGCAAACAATCAAAAGAAATGTTCTAAAATGTGTGAAAGTAAACTGGCTTTTTTGTGGCCCTTGTGGGATCATTAGCAAAAACACTGTTTGCCTTTGGTCAATATGTTGCACATGTAAACATTTTGTTTTTTTAAATGATTGTAATCATTTAAACAACAGCACACTGATTTTATCTTGGACATCCACATCAGCCCAACATCTGCTAGAAAATGCGTCAGAATAATATTTGCAAAAATATTTAAGCATTTTAATAGCTTGGCCCATAATTATGCATGACTTTATTCCTTTGTAATTAACAGAAAACATAGAAGGTCAAAAGGTGCCTGGTAGAATGACTTCTCCATTTAATTTTTTGACAGCATAATATATAGTTTCAGATCTGATGTATGTGAATGTGTATATGTATGTTAAAACAATCTGATAAAATCTGTATTTAAATTCCCCCCAAGGCTTACTGTCACGGAACCTGTTTGCTGAGAAATGGGAGTCGGACCCAAACGCAGGGTTTTCTTGGTTTTATTAAAGCGAGGCATGGTCCAAAACAGACAGGTAATCACAAGGGGCAATCCAAAACCATAATCCAAAACACCAAGCAGAAATCAGGGCAGGCAGCAAACAACAAAATCCAGACAACCAGTCCAAAGTCCAAAACCACAAAGAATCCAAAAACCACGAAGAGTATCAAAAAACCACGAAGAGTACAAAAACCACAAAGACAGAGGCAATACAACACATCGCAACTTCCTGTTTGCTAGCCTGAGCTTTTATACCTAGCAAACAGGAAGTCATGAACCAGGAAGCAGAGGGAGCCCAGACACAGACATGGAAACTTGGGCTCCCCCTGCTGGCCTATCGTTACATAGCCCCCCCCCCCCAAAGGAGCGGCTTCCAGATGCTCCGACAAAGCACAAAATAGTGGTGAACACGGGGGGGACAAGGAAGTCCTCCAGGGCGGAGCAGGCGACAGCAGGGACCACCAGGGTGGAACAGGCAACAGCAGGGACCACCAGGGCGGAGCAGGCGACAGCAGGGAGCACCAGGGCGGAGCAGGCGACAGCAGGGAGCACCAGGGCAGAGCAGGCGACAGCAGGGACCACCAGGGACAGAGCCAGAGACTGGAGAGGCCATCAGGAGCGACCCAGGCAACTGGAAAAACCTGAGAGCCTTGAGAGGCAAGAGAGCCTTGAGAGGCAAGAGAGCCTTGAGAGGCGAGAGAGCCTTGAGTGTCTTGAGAGGCGAGAGAGCCTTGAGAGGTGAGAGAGCCTTGAGAGGCGAGAGAGCCTTGAGAGACGAGAGAGCCTTGAGAGGCGAGAGAGCCTTAAGAGGCCAGAGAGCCTAGGGAGCCGTGAAAGGCCAGAGAGCCTAGCGAGGCTAGGAAGGCCAGACAGCCATAAAAGCCTTGAGAGGCCAGGAAGGTCAGAGAGGCTTGAGAGACTTTAGGGTCTAGGGAGACTTGAGAGACACCAGAGTCTTGGGAGACTAGACAGACCAGAGAAATTAAAGAATCCCGAGAGACCAGACATACCAGAGAGACAAGGGAGTCCCTAGAGACTTTGAGAGCCCGCCAGGGCGGCGCGGGAGACTTGAGAGCCCGCCAGGGCAGTGCGGGAGACTTGAGAGCCCGCCAGGGGCCAGGGGCACTCCTCAGGGGATGCTGCCCACAAAGATTCTGCAGCTTGAACTGCCTCCTCTGAGGCCTCCTTAGTGGTATACGCTGCCCAGATGGCCCCCAATGCTACAGCCAGGATTAGGCTGGGTACTATTCCAGCAGGAACAGCAGCAATGTTGTGACTAGGCTCAGGAGCAGCTGCTGGACTTGCCACGGGGAGAGCAGCTGCGGGACTTGCCACGGGGAGAGCAGCTGCGGGACTTGACACGGGGAGAGCAGCTGCAGGACTTGACACGGGGAGAGCAACTGCGGGGCTTGACACGGGGAGAGCAGCTGCGGGACTTGACTAGGCTAGAATCTGACTAGGGCAGATTCTAGCCAGCTATATGTCTCCCGACACAACATCATCCAAGGTTATGGCTAGAATCTGACTAGGGCAGATTCTAGCCAGCTATGTGTCTCCTGACACGACATCATCCAAGGTTATGGCTCCAGGCGTGTGACTGCTAGACAGGAGCATCCTCACACATGTACAGGGACAAACAAGGCAGAGCGTTGTCTCCCCCTCACCATTGGTTTAGGCTATTCAGTGGGCAGACATCCCTTGTTACACATTCTCCTATGTGGTGCGCTGAGGCTAGGCTCTAGTACGATCCCATGTCCCCCTGTGGGACCTGGCTGTAGTGTTAGAAGCTTTCTATGCTCTTCTCTTTGAGCCTATTTAAGAGGTTTCTGATCTCCATTTTTCAACCATCCATCTCTCTGAGGAGAGTTGGTGACTTCAAGGCCACACTTTTGGCATTTCTGCGTCGCTTCCTTCATTCCTTTACAAAGCCACTGGTTTACTCTGAGCATGTGCCTTTAAGCTTCCTGGTCATAACCTGAGATAAGTATACTGATTAATTCCCAAACATAACCTGAGACTATTTCTTTAGTACACAAAAGTGTAAATTAAAAGATTGTGATTAGTTGTCTTTTTAAATTATTAATTAGCCACATAATTAACTAAAATGTGTAAAGCAGTGACAACAAATCTTTTATTCTATTTATAATTTATAGTATAAGTCAATGAACTTGGTTATGGTAGTGACCTATTATAATCATGTTCTGAAACCAATACTATATCAAACACAAATAGCTTACCCTAGCACTAGTGGCAGCACAGTCTGCACCCTATGTCTCTATGTGAATATGTTAGACAGCATAAGATGGACCTTATTGACACCTCAGTTACAAGAATCTTTTGCAGCTTGGTTAAGCCTAAAATGTTTTATTTGCACTAAGCACACATCTCTTACAGTTTTTTTCCACTTCACTTTTTGGAGGTTTGGTTCCTTGACAGTTGTTTAGACATTTATCATAATGACTGTAATTTTAGTAGGTAATGTTTTACTGTTCTTGCTTCAGTTGCTTTTGGTTAGCTTTATTTTCTTTCTTTTGTACTAAAATATTTGAAAGCTTCTTTGCTACATTCCAATCCTCAAGCATTAAAGAAATAAAATGTATTTGATCTAAACATGAGGTTCTTGTCAAATTTATCCAAAACCAGATTATTTTTGCTACAAAACCTATAATAATTGTAGAGCTCCATATGTTCAATGCATTTAAACTATTTACACATTTCCGAGTAGTTGTTGATACATAAACTAAACACCATCAAATCTTTTGAGCCACAAAAGAGTAACCTCTGAACATTTTAAGATTCCCAGCACCACTGATATATGCACATTAACCAACACTGACAAATTTTCAGCCAAATCTCTGCTATGCTAGTTTCTCTAGATCTGTCTAGTTCACACATAGGTCACTATCCCACCCTCAAACCTAAAACACCCAATGTCATTGCATTGAGGTAACTTGGAACACTAGTACAATATGCTGTCGTAGGAAGTGGAAGAATGCAGCTCTGCCAAAACAGCCATTAAGGAAGCAGCAGATGAATCACAGTGTCCTCACGATGTAAATCCACACCTCTGATCCACAAAGAAGGGTTTTAAATGCTGTGTGTTTACACCCATCCCACTCACAATTAAACACACAAGTCCACATTGTGCTTGTCAAGCAAGAAACACTAAGAGCTTTGTGGCACAAGGCGTCTGGAAATACACAGAATATGAGGAAAGAATTTATAGTTGAGTCACTGACAGACTTCTCAGTTTGGGAACAAAACACAGTTATGCCACAGTCAATATTTCCACTCAAAGCACTGTTTAATGGTGTTTTCTGAAGAGAGTTAATTCAATGATCTTTTTGAGATAAAATCCCTTGTTTCTCACACAAGAAAAAAAATTGCAAAAGGGTTTAAATGAATACAATAAATGTGTTCCATACTAATACACCTCATAGGATTTGTAAGCAAGCATAGCACATAAACTGCAATGCATTTTGTAAACAGACCACAGCTGGCCATCTGAGCACATATCCTATAAATGAAGAGCTCAGGACCTAAAATAAAATGTTATATAGGGCCTGTTTTATATGTATTAAGTGTAGCATCTGTGTTATAGGTATCCATCAGGGCTCCAAGGTTACCACACTCCCTTTAAATAGCTGCATCTACAGACAAATTTATTAAACAAGAAACCTTATACTTTCAGATAGAATCCATTTTTTATCGCTATTACTATTGGGTTAGTAATAAAGGCCTTAACCTAAATTAGGTGAGGCATGTATCTACAGCAGTCTATTTCTTCTACAAGAATTAAAATATTTAATTACACTACCTGTTTAAAGCCTAAACAGTGGCAAAAATCTCACCAAAAGAAAAAAATTGCAAATGTTTATACACACAAACCTCAAATTATTTTTATTTACTAAAATAGATAAATCTTGTGAATGACAATGTTGTTTTTATTAACGAATATTAAGAATCAAAACATAGCAGCACAGTCATTATTTTATAAATGCTCATTATCTATTTGTGTGTATGAGAGCGAGGGGTGTTTTGGTAAAAGGATATCATTAATCATTGCTCTAATCAGATGACATGGGGCCATGAACTACTAAATGTGCTATCCTCATTATGATAATCAGACAGAGCGAGCGAGGGCTTGCAATTTCTCCTACATTTTGACGTTCTTTCCTATTGACAGGTTCCTCTCATTTCAGCAAAAGAGACAGAACATCAAGACACTGACAGTTGGTGGAGGTGAACATCTTCCAAATGTAAAGATGAGCACTTAGCAACGATACACACACATTTAGCAGTTGTTTCCTGCTTTGTTTATCAGTGTTTTATCATTTCTGTCAGCGCCTATTTTTAATAAAGAAATTATTATTCCTTTATATTTCTGTCACCACTTATTTCTTAATTCTAACATACAACTCTCACAATTCATGTAGCTTTCACTCATTGTTCAAGAGAACTTTAACTTGCTCACTGCTTTGTTTAATTGATGTTTGAGGGTAAAATTGTAAATGGGCTGCAAGCCATTCTCTGTCACTAGAAAATAAAGCCAGCCGCTGTTTACTGTCTGTGTGATATATGAAGTTTGTGCGTTTGATTGTGTGTGATTATGCTCAGAGAGGATGACCTTTAGTGGAAGCCATATTGTATTCTAATGAGCAAGAAGGCAGCACTGGGCTGTACTGTACGAATACAAGCTAAGCTCTATAACCACACATTCTCCATCCATCTTCAGTCACGGATGTGAGACTCTGAGAGACTTACAAACACTAGTGCCTTATTTTAGTTCACCAACATCAAACTAGACATGGAGTATAGGTTCACTTAGATCTGAATGAAGGGTTTACATTACTGGTAGACCAATTAATGCATTTATAAATTTTACGATTGAACATTTTGCTGAATGTCTTAATTACACATTTAGTCTAATGCATGTAATTAAGTCTATGCATGTCCACACATCTACCTGTTAGTTGTCTGAAAAAGCAAGTTGATCAAGCAAGGTTATTTGGTCTCAAACCTTTCCTTTATTTATTTACTTTTATTAAATAACAGGGAAGTCCCTTAAAGCACATTTGAGCATTAGAGGCAAAATGCTAAAAAGCACAACAGGTTTGAGCAATAAGAAATGTGAAAATGACATCAGCGGCCAAGAGCTTCTGTAGATCTCACCTGCTCATTAGCTGAGCCAAAGGTGTTCATAAACCACCCACTCTAAGATCTTCTGCTATCAGACAGCATAATTAAGTAGTCCAATCAGAACCAGCATGAAATCACTTCTCTGCCATATTCAACTTGCTAATGAACCAAAATATCTCATTAAATATGAGTGCATTCTGTGGATTTGTGTCAATCATGTTGTTAAGATAACAGCACTTTAACTCAACAGAGTTCTGGGAGAAAACAGTCCTTTTTACCACATGATCCTGTTTTTCCTCAAGGCACTGGCTTTATGAACATCATATTTAAAGAACATTGTATCTAAAACTCAGAGAGTTTGTAAAAGTGTTTTAGTTTAAGGCTGCAGTGGTTTAGTTCATAGTTTGTGGAGGTATTTGCATACAGTAAATTCCAATAAGAAGAGCTGCCCATTGAGAAAGCATTAGTCATGACAACATTAGGTTTATTTTACAGAATAAGGCCATTAATCATGCTGCCCATTAGAAGACTTTATACTGTCTTTCAGAAGCTTCAGGTGTTTTTTATGTTTATTTTGTTCAGCAACATAAATATAAAAAAGGCTTGATTTTCTGTTAATGTTTATGTCTTCTTGTTACAGTATATGTCACAGTTTTGCTTAAAAGCTGAGGATCATTTTTGAAACTGCGACAAACTATAGATCATGTCCGAGACACAACTGGGGAAGTGATTTTAAAACTGTAACTTGTCAAGGTACATACTGTTAAATTACCTAAATTATGGGTGTTAATATTTATGCAAAGGTAGTTAGCATTAAGCTTTCATCAAGTAAAAGCATCAAAAATTTTAAAAAGAGGAGACTTTATGTGCAGATAATGGCATTTATTTGAAACAAATTAATTTATTTAAAAAATATTAAATTAATTATTAAAACAATATTAGGACAAACTATTTCAGTTGAATGAACTGGTCTTTCTATTGATACATAGGTGAATAATTACATTTAGGAGCAAGAGTTTTATTATTAACTTGTATGACTGTAAAGCTGTGATTGCAATAAAATATACAGTAACAAAAAACAGTGATACAGCACTTAGTTACTTAATTATATTTATAATAATTGTAATAATAACATTACAATAATTGTTATGAGACTTGTTAATCTGCTGTCATGGTACTGATCATTATAGCTGTTGGTCTATAATGGTCAATACTTTTAGTTTGTCACATGTCAACAATTGAAAATAAAATAACAAAAGTTAGCAAGCAATTTTTACTGACTACTGCTACAGCTCTCATGTTTCAACTGTCAAGAAAATAGAAAAGATGGACATACTAACCAAGCCAAAGAAAGAAAAAAGCATGCAGGAAAAGGGAATAAAACACCAATTAGAGAGCCTCAACCACATGCTAACTCACAAAGATCTGATCTCCACTAAAGGTCAGACTGAAATTTGAATGACAGGGCTAAAGTCTTTTGCTCATAATTTTTGTGTTTGCAATAGAATTCGAAGCGATTCACAGCCTTAGAGGCCTTAAGTGAGAGCAGCAATTAATTGTAATGAATAATCTGACAAATCTAGTTGACATATGGCGGCTAATTCCCAGCCTTTCTGTAGGGAGCAGGCAGAGGATTAGATTAGCTTAAATGAAATCTCAGAACAGCATGCCATCTGCGTGTTCTGCACACCCGCTTCAACACGTTAACTGCGCTGTGTGAGGCCCTTCCATGGTCTCCATGGTCCTCTCTCTCTTTTTATCTCTCTCTCTCTCTCTCTCTGTGTTAAATATTGAACCAGCTGTCTCCCATACAAGTAAAGCAATATAGCTGAAGCCAAGCCAAAAATCGAAGAGCAGAGGTCCACTAAATAAACAACAGAGAAGGGTAATGAGTGTTGTACAAACACATAAACAAACGTCTCAAGTCTCAACACCTGAACAGGGAGAATCCTTTCTTAAGTCACCAATATTACCAGTAAATATCCCTAGAGAACTTGTACCAGGATGGCAGTTTTTCATAATAATTTGAGTGAAAAAAAATGAACTATTATATCAGCATATAAATATATAAATGATGGCTTTAAATAACCTTTTTGATGCATGTCTTGAATTAATTATTAGCAGGTTGCCTTTGGCCATGAAGAGGTATGAAATATATGGACAGAAAAGCAAAAATTATGTTAGGAAGAAATTAGTATATAGTATTATAAAAAATATAGTTGCTTTAATAGTTGCTTTATTAACTGAGGCGCAGCTTAGAAGCTCTTCTGTTTTGTTATTGCCAGAGTATCTGAAGCACAAGTTCTTCTAACCGAAGACACAGCCCTCTTCTGGAAAGGGGGCAGGGCACAGTAGCTCATTGGCATTTAAAGATAACATTAACATTCTGAGCTGCGTTCTTGGAAAAGGGGTTAGAACAGGGCCTTTAAAATTTCGCAAGTTTTGTTGAGTCTGTTTAGTTTGTTTGTATTTATGACTGTTTACTTTGTTTGTATTTATTTGTTTGTATTTACATCCATCATGACTACACTTATTTTTTACAAAACAACACAGTTGTTACAAACCAGCTGACCTACAAATAGCACTTTATAAAAAGTAATAGTATAATTTCAGTATCAGTTGCTTTGGTGCTTTACAAAACAGTAAAGCTGTCTGGTGGCATATTAACACTGTTGATTTGTATCTCATAGCATCATATTTAAGGCCAGAACTACCTGTAGAATACATAGAACAGTGGATGCCCAAATAAGCACCTCTGAAACCTCTAGTAAACCTTCTATAAAACCAATCATCCAATCTACTCAAAGCTGGTTTTGGTTTGTATATATCACATTTGACCAAGTTAAAGTCCATGGGCAGGTCTGTATTCAGCTCTAAGCTGAAAGGTCTGAAAGGTGTGCAGCTCTAGCAGCCATAATTGCCAAGGAGCAAGTCTTAATTTAAACCAAGGGCTAATTATTATGCAAGGCATACTCACCCAGAATGTTTGCATAACTATCACAAGCGTTTTCATAAATGATGCTTTAATTAGTCTTAATTAGAATTTGTTTAAGTCAGCAGGGAAGGAAGGTCCCTGTGAAATGATGTATGTAATAAGCATCAGAACCTCACAACCCTCCACCCCCCTCCCATTTTTTTCCTACTCAGGGAATAGGTCTGACAAAATCACATCACATTAAATTGATTCAGTCAGAATTAAAATTCTTATGGTATTAATTAAATGGGGAGGATCTCATTAGCGAGCAGCATGGTGAGAGAACAACTCACACAGATGTGACTGTCAGAGCCACACACATCCTTACCATTAGAGAGCGCGCGTGAGAGAGACAGAGAGAGTAAAACACCAGATGGGGACAAAGACAGGGAGACATTGGCAGAGTGAAGGAAACTTAAATAGAATTAAACATTGTTAATGAGAGAAGTGTGTGTGTATAAGAGCAAGAGAGCGAGAAAGAGGGATAGAAAGAATAATGAGAATCGAGACAGAAAGAGCAAAAGAAAAATATTAATTACCACTTTTTGAAACACATCTCTGCTTTATTTAGTTACTTTTGCCTTGCTAGTCTGCTGTAATTTAATAAGGATAAAGACTTAAATAAAGACTTAAATGAGATTTAAATAATCCAAAATTAAATATGGCTGCAGACAGATTTACAGATTAAATAATCATTATTTTCTCATTATGCCTTTTGTGCTTCTTAGCTTCTTGTGCCTTTTGTAGCCTTGTTCTACTCCTAAAAATAATAATATTATTATTTTTGTTCATGATTTGTGTCTTTATAAGCACAAGTAGTGTCCAAAATTTTGGACCTCTATTAAACAGATCTATCTATTATAAAACCTTACAAAACAATACATTTGACTCCAGTGGGTTAATAAATGTTTTTTTAGGGTAAAATGGTATGGCTATGAAACTACATCACAAATCCATAGAAACAAACAGATCAAAGCTCTAAATTAGAATATCGCAGCACATCCATTATGTTGAATCCCATTTGGTATATTTATATATGTATGTATGTATGTACGTGTATTCACCAAGTATGGCATGAGTAAATTATAAGAAAATTATATGTATGAATATGAAGAATATGAAGAGAAAGTTTATCTTATTAGTACAAAGAGTGCCCAAAAACATAACCATTGTAAGAAAACCAATGAGTATAAATAATAATACTAAAATACAAAAAGTACGAAAATTCTAATTTAAAAGATAAACACATTTTAAATCCAGCTCTGTGTGGTTACCATAAAATTAATATTTGTTTTCTGATTATTGCATTTTTTTTACATACACCTCAGATGTTAAATACCACACAAACACTAGGATAAGTTGGTGTCTTTAAACTTTCTGGGCAAAATATTTCTATTAGTATTTGTATTTCTAATAGTATTTCCCTTATTCCTTCCAACTGCAGTCAAATCAAATTAGAAGTAATGAATATAATTTAGAAAGAACACAATGTAATATACATTGTATAGGTCTAGTAAAAAAATTCAGCTGTCCAAGTCATTTAATCATTTGACAACATCTTCCTGTTATATAGTCAGATTTCATACAACATACAAAGAGAACAATTGACAGTTGATGTGGTTTTGACATTAGCCAAACAATTGTAAAAATCCAAATTCTGCTCTGTGGAGCTGAAAATGATACATTTCAAATGTATGAAACAAACAAATGTTTGTTTCAGGAATACAATTTCAAAAATAAAAAGCATGAAATCGTTGTTATAAATAAATATTCTGCAGTGTCAATGATGAATGCTGTAGGACCAAAAGCCCTCAGGTGGTTCTAGCACAGCCCTGCCTGTACTGAAATTACAACATTTTATTAATAGCACGCCTCTCTGTTAGTTAGGGTAAATACACTATATCATTTCTCTTCACAGTTGAATAGCATTATGATTTCTATGCTGAGCCAGGTGAGGCAGGGTCAGCAGAGGAAATTAAGAGGCTCTCGGCAGCAGCTGCCGTCTCCACTGTCTTTAACCATGCTTGGCTGCTTTGGCCATCAAAAGCTGTTTGTACATGAGTCATAAAAAAAGCATTTGCTGTGTGTTTAAAATGGTTTTAAAATGCTGCTGACCCTTAAAATTAGAAAGGGAAACATTCAACTCAACTTGCATCCCAATTACTCCATGTCTGTCTAAGGTACAGAGGGGAAAACAGAGACAGAGAAGTGTTTGGAATTTATTGATGTGCAATAAAAATGTGTAATCACTCATTTATGACCAATATAGACAGTATCACTACTTTTACATGTTCAAATTGTAGACTAATATAGTGTTTAGGTTCTATTTTGTGCCTATCCATCCATATAGTATTCGGGAATTTATTTGGTATCTATTTTAGGTCCTGTAACTAATATTTAAAACACTTTATTGCCATCATGAGTTAATTTTAAATAGCACTCATGTGACAAATGTTTACATGTAATTTCAGATTTAATGTACATGTTGTATGTAACTGAAAAAATGCAAACACCCAAAAAGACTTTTCACAAACCGTAATATTTGCATTTAGATCTCTATAATATAATTTCAGTTTATGTGTTTATTATTTCAATTGCATCCCTGTAAAACAGATTATTTGTGTGTTTTACCATTAAAAACAGTTAAGTCTGTTAAATGTTTCAAACACATCAAAAAACAGCAAAAACTGGTCACATGGCAGCCAAATAATTCAGATGCCAACACAGACAGCTTATGACATTTCCAAACAAAACTATGCAAAGCATATTCATTAGTTTTTTTCTGTTGCTTTTGTGCAATTCAAGAACAAAACTGCATTTCTCAAAACCTATTTGTCACTTGTACACATCATATCAGCAATTTCTCCTGCAATTGAAACTCCTTTTGGAAAAACATGCAAATGATACATCTGTTGGCTGTTTCAAACAATTACTGTTGCTTTTGGACAAGTACGCAAAATAACTTATACTGGTTCTCCGTTGAATTGTCATAACCCCCGAAACAAATCATTTCAGGCTGGAAGTCTATACTAGCAATAGTTTAATGTTATCAGAATATCACGTATTTGTCTATAGAGATTTGTACACATTTTGAGTAGATGTTTAGGAAATGTGTCCAGAATTGAGGAATCTGTCCCAGGTGAGTCCTCACTATCACTATCAAAGAGGAACATGTAAAACACTGAGCAACCAGTTCTGTGAAATAGCTCAGAGCTACATCTCATGAAAACTGATTTGGCAGGTATATATGGACAGAGCACAACAGAGTCCCATTTTCTGACAATGGAAGATAAAGGAATGTGAAAAAGAAGAGTAAGAATGTGTGGTGGAAGAGTACAGCCAGATGCTGGTGGTCAAGCAAGGGGACAGCATGAGTGGTACATGAGAAAGCAGAAGCGCCACACGAGGACAGGAGTCCATGCTAGGCTAAAAACAAACCCTGGTCGATAGGCTCTCCCATCCATCCTGCTCTCCAATGTCTGTTCCTGGACATAATCTCAGCACTGGGGTTCCTCGGGGCTCTGTTCTTGGACCACTTCTCTTCTTTATCTACATGTCATCACTAGGGTCTGTCATCAAGAAACACAGTTTCTCATACCACTGCTACGCAGACAACAGGCAATTCTACTTTCAACCAGATGATACTACAGTACTTGCTTGCATCAGAGTCTGTCTAGCCAACATTTCAACTTGAAGGATCATCACCTTCAGCTCAACCCTGCCAAGGCAGAACTCCTGGACAGAACTCCCAGCAAACCCAACACTTCACCATTAATTTTCCATTTAGCTTGGATAATCAACACTAAATCATTCCAGAACAGCCAGGAACCTTGGCATCATATTTGATGATCAAATACATTTCACAGATCACATAGCTTCAACAGCCAGATCCTGCAGATTTGCCTTACACAACATCAGGAAAATCAGACCTTCTCTCTCAAAAATGTCCTCACAACTCCCTGTACAAGCATGTGTTCTCACCAGACTGGACTATTGCAATGCTCTCCTGGCGGACCTACCAGCAAGTACTACCAAACTTCTGCAAATGATTTAGTAGTCTTCAACGAGCCAAAGAGAGCACGTCACTCTTTTTCTCACCAGACTGCACTGGCTACCATTGGCTGCTCAAATCAAGTTCAAGGCACTGATGGTAGGCTTCAAAACAACCACTGAATCTGCACCTTACAAGTTACCCAAACTCATTGGTTACATACCTATGTACATACCTATGTGCCTTCCAGAAGATTGCATTCTTCTAGTGAGCAGCGCCTTATGGTGCCACACCACAGAGGCAAAACCTTTGAACCGTCACAAATCTTCTCCTGGACTCTTCCTTCCTGATGGAATGGAACAGTAAAATCTCAATCAGTTGTAGGGCTGTTGCGATTATTAAATAACTGTATAATCACGATAGTTTGACATAACCGCAATCATTGAATCCAACCGCAATTATTGCACACTTAGTAGTACCTGTACGCATTACACTAAATACGCGTGATAGGTTCACAATTATACAGCAGAGATGTTTTAATAATGAAACCGAAAACAACGGTACCTGTCTGATAACATTTTGGTTTTATACCTGACGAAAAAGGACGGCCAACAGACATTGACGCAGCAAAAGGCGCAAACAGCACAAATCTTAGAAACCATCTAAAGACGCATCATTGCACTGAATCTGCCGAAGTTTGCGAAGCATTTGCAGCCGCACATACATCTCATCAGCTGCCAACAGCGGAGACTTTGAACGGGGAACAGAATATATAAACGGAATATAAATTTCCATATTTATGAAAGATACAGTATATATTATTTACGGAATAAATAACTATTACATTTAAGTGTGTGAAGTGTTAACTGTATACTGCAAAAAATTATCGTCACAGCCCTAAAATAAAGAATTAACCGCTAAAGCCCCAAAACAGGCAATTAATCGTCACAATCGCGATTATTTCTTCCACAATTAATCGTAACCCAAATTTCATAATCGTGACAGCCCTAGTCACTTGCACTTATAAATCACTCTATGCTGGGGAAACTGGCAAAATGCTTACAGCCTGTTGGCTTTTTTGTTGATTTACTGTTTCTATTGTTCCTTCATTTGTAAGTCGCTTTGGATAAAATGCCTACATGTTAATTAATCTGCTAAATGTCTAAATGTTAATTTTAACAATTAATTCGGTTACATCCAACTTCAGCAAACTACAGAAACACAGCTCAGTTACACTTTTTAAAGTTTTCAGATCTCTAACTCCCATGGATTGTTTATTGTTGCTGGAGATTTCAACCATGCAAATCTCTAAATACCATCATCATGTGGAAAAACACGCTGGATCTTGTTCACACAAACATTCCCAGCACTTACCAGGCATAGCCCCTCCCCCACCTCTGCTCTTAATGACTGTTTTGAACACTGACTGGCACGTTTAAGAAAGCGACAACTGACGGTGACTCCAGCAAAGTGAAGGAATATGCATCATCAGTGACCAGCTATATCAGCAAGTGCATTGATGACATCACCACCTCCAAGACCACCACCAGAAGCCGTGAATAACTGCAGTGCGCTACCGAAAGTACAGAGGCTCCACCTTCAACTCAGGGGACAATGCGGCCCTAGGAACAGCGAGTGCCAAACTGCTCCAGGCCATCATAAAGGCAAAGCGTGCACGCTCAGAGAATAACCTCTGAGAATAACGCTCAGAGAATAACATAACCATGGCACATGGCCTATTATGACCTATTGTCATAAGGTGCTTTGAGAGCCACCCTCACCAGAACCCCTGCAATTCAAGAGTATCCTGAGCAGCTGTATCACTGCCTGGTTTGGGAATTTGCACCGCCTTAGACCACAAGGATAGTGTTGTCTCTTTTCCTTCTATCACAAACATTTACACCTCATGCTCTTTATGTATATAGATTGTTGTAAATACTGTTACTTCTAGTTTTGTGTTGTTCTGTGTTGTTACTGTTTTGTTTTACTTTGTACTCATATATGGATGAAATGACAATAAACTCCACTTTCACATTGACTTTGTATATGTAAATACTTTGTGTACTGTGTATTCTGTATGTCAGTGCCAGTACAAACAGTAAAAAAGTAAATGTGAATCAGTCTGCTATTTTCTTTTGATTCTCCCACATACTGTAATGTGACACTTAGTGACCATCTGGAACACAGAAATGTGCATACTCAGGTATTCTCAGACATTGTCAGCAAAACATTAGCCACAGTGTACATGTAAATGTGCTTTGTGTACAATGTTCTACTGACAACATGACTAATAATCACATTCACATTCATGGTCAATGACACAAGGACATGACTTTCTGCTGGCTTTGACATGATGATTGATGAAAAATTGCTTTTGTGCAATAGACAAAGCATTCTGGGCTTGTGATGCGCTTTTGCTGTTCATCCATAATGTTGTGCAGCTTGTACATGTTGTTTCAAGAAATACTGTGCACCAATACTGTGTAATCTGAAAAATTAGTAATAATGCTTTGAATAGAGAAAAACTGTAAGTATTAGCTTACTTGAGGATCAGAACAGTGCAACCATGTGTTATATTATACAATTTATTGGTTGAACAAGAAAACAAAAATTCAAGAGACATTACAAACATTCATATTGCAAATTGTTTGTTATGCTTGGTTTTAGAAACATAATAATTTGCTGTTTATTAAAACAGTTTTACTGCTGTGTTGATCAGCCACTGAACATCCATTGGAAATCTGGACCCTAAAGACAAAGTAGGTAGAAACTACCAGACACAACCTAATCAGGAATCAATTTATTATAGATAAGGCAGTATTCAATAGATGTGTGATATTTCACAGATGTCCCTGTCTTGGTTTGGCAACAGTAATTATTTTGATAGACACTTTGATAGGCAACAAACTATGTTGCCAAGTTTTCCTCACAAACATTTCAGTGTGATCTCTGAGAGTGACACTGCCATGTTGAGCCAATCACAGGGCATGTTCAGGCAAACTTAAAACACGCCTGCCATCCACTCCCAGTGCGGATCCCATAGTCATCTCTACTGTGCCCACAGCTGGCTGCCCTGTGGGAGGGCTGGATTATTGCTGTGTTGATTTCTTAATAAATGGCCCACCTCTTTATTCAGTTTTCCCCAAATGGCCAATTAAAGAACAGCAACTGGCACGTTGTTGCTCAGCAGCAGGTTGCCGGGGGCATAGAGGCTGGAGACTATGGCAGAAGGTGTGTGTTTCACTTTCAGTTGGTGAACAGTAAATGTGTGTGTGTGAGATGACAGGGTGTCAATGCTTCAGATATTTTAACAATAAAATTATTTGTGTCCCAAGACTAAAAAATAATTATATATATTCAGCAAAATTATTTTTTAGTCTTGGGACACAAATAATTTTATTGTTAAAATATATATATATATATAGTTTGCATAATTTGCCCTCAGGATTTTAGATATATTTTAATACTAACGTCTCCCAGCATCAACAAATATTTGGGTTAAATTATAAATTGTTCATAAGTACATGTATATTTTTGATGAGACACCTGTAAATAACCATAGCAAATTTAGCTGATTAGATGTTTGGATTAGGAATAATGTCAATGGATTAGGTATAGTGCTTGTTTTAAAAAAGTGAAATACATTGCATAGGGGTTACATTTTCGATAATTAAAAGTTAAACATTGAATTAACATTGTTTTATGTTACTCTTCTGAAAGTGCACTCTTATCAACCGTCCCATTAGCAAGAAGCATTTTATTTTGAATTCTCTCCTGGAGGAACTCTAGTTTTTACAGGATTTGGATTGCAGTGAGTCAGCCATAACACTTGCTGAGGTAAATTTGACATTAATCATTTTTATCAGTCACTGTTATCAATGTAAAGAATCTAAACTAGAAAAAGTTTATTAAATCTGTTATTCCATAACCAACTGAAATCAAACACCAACTGAATTTGGTGTCACTTAGGGCTAACATCAGTTTTTTGCTCCCATCCGGCCCTCACCCTTCCCAGCACTCGATACCGGGAGCACTCAATACCGGGGACAGTTTAGCTGCTGAGCTCAGTGGGAAAGCTAGGTAATGAAAACATCTCAGGTTACGTATGTAACCCTGGTTCCCTGAAGGGAACGAGATGCTGCGTCGAAACGCTATGAGAGAAAGAATTTTGTAGCCCGAAGCACAGCAAGCATTTCTAGGCGATTTGTATGCCACATGAGATGACAAGACCCTAGCTCCGTACTAAGCCAGTGACCCAATCTAAGTAGGAGTTGTGCTGCAGTAACCAGGGGTGTCCTAAACTCAGGGGAAACTCGGAGGAAGAAATGAGGTGCAAACAAGTATTTTCGTGGTGTTGAGAGATAGTAAGCTCTAGATTAGAAGCAATATTGTAACTTGGCCTGGAGATAGGGGTCGACCATCTAGAGCAGTAACAGAAAGGGGTGTAGCTAGGGTATCAGTTGGGATCTGGAGAGACCTGGCCAGGGCAGCGTCCATAAAGTTGCAGCAGAGTCAATAATGGCCTGAAGTTTGTGGGAGTGTCTTCCCCAGCTGATGGTGATCAGAAGAGACAGGCCTGTGTTTGAAGGGGCAGATGAATGAGAAACCCCCACTAGTCCCCCCCCCCTCCTAGTGGGGGCCCCTTCCTAGTGAAAGTGCCCTGAAAGGCCACAGTAGAGACAGCATCGTTCTCTCATTCTCCAATCGCATTCACTAGGGGAGAGGCGCACTTGACCCAGCTGCACGGATTCCGGGACATCTTGTAACTGCAACTCTAAGGGAACCGGAACGTGACTAGCTGACACAGACTGGCGGGCCTGTTCTCTCTCCCTCAGGCGATTATCTAGGAGAATGGACATCTCAAGGAGGGACTCTAGATCTTGGGCAGGCTCTTAGGTGGTCATCTCATCTTTGAGATGATCCGATAAACCATTAAGGAAACAGTCCATCAATGCCTCTTTATTCCACCCACTAATGGCTGCCAGGGTATGAAACTGGATGGCAGTTTGCCCTGCCGGAGAGTGAGCAGCACCCTGGAGGCGTGCCTTCCGCTGAGGGGGTGATCGAAGACCCGCTTGAATTCTTGCTCTAAGGAAGCAAAGCTGGTGCAACAGGGAGCCTTTGCCTTCCAGACAGTCCTTGCCCAAGTGAGAGCCTTGCCTAAAAGGAGGATGATTACATAAGTTGGCAAGGTCAGATGGGAACGAGGTAGGCTGCAGTTCAAAGGTCAAGGAGCACTGCATCAGGAAGCCATCAAAAAGCAAAGTAACAAATAAAAACTGTCAAAACAGGCAACAAAACCACAGGGTAATACACGGAAAAGATAACAAGAAAAATCACAAAACACAGGGACTAAGGGAAAACTTACAGGCACTTAGGGAACTCTAGCAGGAGTCAACGTTAACCAATACCGAAGCGCTGATCAAAGGATCAGCGCTGCTTAAATATACAGTGATTGCCTGGCACACAGGTGATACCAATAACATAGATAATATAATTAACTTATAATTAATATAATTAAAGAAAAAATCAAAACAGTTCAAAAGCAATCACTAGTGGCCACTAGTGGATGTTAAAACAGGCCAGAATGTGACAGTATGTAAAAATTGTCCCCTGCTTACTGATAACAGTTCATAATGTTAATTTGAAGGAGGGCATGGTGAATTTTGTATTAAGTTTTTTTCAAACGAACAAAAGCAATGTAACTGAAAATAGAATATGTGAAATTCACAGATTCTAAAGGCATTAATACTTATGTTTTGATACAGTTGTTAAGCTGTTTTGAAAACCACCATACATCTCTAGACATAAATACATGAAGATTGATTGAAACTTTGATTGAAAATAAATGCCTTTCTGATATGCTGACATTTGAAAAAATAGGTAAAAAAGCTCCACAAAGTGTGGACTCAAACAGAAGTCAACACCGTCAAGAGTTTCTTATAAATGTATGTTTTAAGAGTTTCTTATAAATGAACTTATAAATGTATGTTTTAAAAATGAGTGCCTGAAAACGGTTCAGGGTGGAAACCTGAAACCTCAGGAATCTTACGTCAGTTTTCATTTACTCACCCCCTCCTCACGAAAATGAAACGTCACAGAAAACTAACGGTGTGTCCGAAATCGCATACTTCCCTACTATATAGTATGCGAAAAACAGTATGTCTGAATTTGTAGTATTCGAAAATCAGTAGGCGAGAAGTGCCCGGATGACTTACTTCGGGCTTCCGCCCGAATTTTGTAGTAGGCATTCGATGGACACTTTACTATCCCATGAGTCCGCGGGATACGAGGTTGCTATTCTCTCTCTGTCACATCACAGAACAAGAATCTATACTCCGCTCAACCACTTTAGGTCTTTAACTTTAACCTTTAACTTAAGTGACGTTAGTCTATGAGCAGTTAAACACAGAAACAATCGCAAGTAAACACAAAACATTTATTAACTACGCTAAAACAAACAAGACTAACAATAGACAAGTGTATAGTGTATAGACAAACAATAAGTGTATAGACAAACAATACACTTAACAAAACACAAAGAGAAAGAAAAGCAGGAAAGATAGAAAAGGGTAACAGAATGGCAATATTGCAAGCAACTTGACACATTTGAACAAACCATTAAAATTTCATTATCACATTAGTTAAAAGGGGTTCTATATCTTATGCATCAATGGGTTTTGTGAGGTGATGCAGTTCCTGGTGCGTGGGTATGAGAGTCAATGATAGTTCAGATGCTCGTAAAGGATGATGAAGTTCGCTATGCTGTTCCATTGGTGGATCACGTAGCGGGGTTTGCAGAGTGTTGTGGCAAGTTCCATTGCTGGGAAATGGTCCTAAACGTTGAGCGCAGTGGCCATCTGTTGGGTGAGATGACCAACTCCTGTCGAGTGTTCAGGCATCCCGGGCGCTAGACTGGCCTTGGACCGGATCCATCTCTGAATCCAACCAACCCAGGAAGTTGTCCCAAAGAGTTGCAACACGGAGAAAGTTGCAGACTCTGAGTGAGTTTTTAGAATCCCTCGCGCTGATGGGGTTAAGCATACATACACCATAACTATTTTATGATTGCATGTTTTAACAAAGAAGGTCAAATGAAACATGAACAAGAAAAGTACATGAAAAGTATACAGGCATGCACATAAGAATATACATATATACATTTAGGACAGCTTATTTATTGATATGACTTAGATATGAGGGGTTTTCACTGAGGGCTTTGTTAAACATCTTGCTCTCCTGCAAATGTTCCCTACCCAAAGATCTTAGGTTTTCCTAATGGAATTCTTTTGAAGCTGGGGAGTGTGTCTAAACGATCCCTATTTACAATTAGCCAAAAGGGCCTATGGAGACACTGAGTCTACCCTAGCACCACTTTGTGACCCAAAAGAACCTTAAGAAAACACATGTTTCTGTCCTGTTGCTAGTTTTATAACCAGCAACAGGCTGAAGGAGCTGATAAGATCTTTGGGGATGGCTTACTGGGACCCTTGGCCCACTGGTGGGGACTTGGTTACCTCTCCCCATTTTGTAAGTCATATCTGAAGCTGTTACAATCCAGGTGGCTCCTGACCCCGATGTGGCCTCAGGACCACACGCTAAATTTTTTTTGGATCTAGCGTAATTAGTCTCTGCCAACAAGGTGAGTTGCACTCTGTATATTGTTCATTTATAAATTGTATCAACTCAAAAAAAAAATGCATCAGGATATGACATAAAAACCCACTCTGGGACGTAAAATCCTCTGTTGGAGTAAATGTACTCCCTGCGAATTAATGCAGCCTCCTCATCTACAGGATTCTCTACAAAAGGACATTTTCACATTTAAACATTCTGCAAGATGAAAATATGTGCAATAAATGAATGTACTGAAAGAGTGAATTAAATATTTAAACAGAACATTAAACATGTTGTTAAAAATCGTGGCTCCACCTGTGATTGGAGGGTTGTTGAAAAAAATGGGAGAAGACCGAAAGAAACTCCCGACCAGGGTTGCATAGACAATTCAGTGTTTCCCGAACATTTGCGTGGTTGGAACTACAGCTCTTGACCTGTGGTTAAAGGAATAGTTCCTTGTTAGTTTGCTGTGTCAACGTCATTGATTGCACCAAACCTGGGTTGTGTTCTTTTCACAGTTGACAGTTTTCATCATAGTCCTTTCAAACATTTTAACATACACATTCTTTTTTGGGAACTGTTGTTTTCATGTCATTTTCACTAATGCATGGCTAAATGGCAAGGGGATTAAAAAGGAAATAATCTTGTGCAAAATATGTAGCAGGTGTGTATAACAGTAATTACAATCTTTTCAAAACACCCAAGTTTTTTATTGTAGTTGTGGCAATGTAGCAATATTCAGGCAGAGTGTCTATTTGCATTATGTTGGCAGAGACCATTTACATTAACTCCACCCACCAAGGTGTAATTGGACTAGTCAACACTACAAAAGACAATTATTGACACAGATGCTCTAATGGTGTATATGGTAAAGCGTGTGTCGTTGGCATTTTTGACACGGTAGACCTCGGAGTTCAAAACCGCCTTTTGCTGCGCTTTCTTTATTCTCCCTTTTCAAATGTAACATCATATCGGAAAGGCAAGGAGTTTTTATTGTTAATGAAATTGGTTTTTATTGTATATATTATTATAATATTATTATATATAATATTTATTAGTATTTATTATGTCTCTAGTCAGTCTTTATATTGCTCTCACGTCATATACTGTTACTTCAAAAGCCTGTTAAATATGAAAAGTAAAGCATTTCGATTAGGTGGCGGTATGTGCTCATGGCACCAGTCCACTAGATCAAGGAAGAAGAAAATGATAGTCACAACAACAGAGACAAGTGGTGGATTCAAACGAGGAATCTGCAACACAGGTAGATGTTTTCAGGAAACAGTTGTGAGTATGCATCATATTACAGTGGTTAGGGAGCGAGCTATGTTGTTGTTCAGGAAACGCACCCCAGATTATCTTCATAGAGTAAGTTAACAGGTAACTGACTCAGAATATAGGTTAACACTCTTTCAGAAACTGGCTTGACTTATCCTGCGTTCTCGGGTTTGAGTTATCTCAGTTTCTGAACCGAAAACGTGTTTTTTCAGTTCATAATTCAAGTTTCCCATAATTTAGGGTTAACATACTCAGAGTTTTCACTTAACCCCCTTTCTGAAACGGGCCCTTAATGTGGCTGCATGTGTAGCATGATAGCTACTAATTTTCCATTTAATCCCAGCATGATTTTTTTTTAGACTGCCTTACATTTTCATGTGGTTTCTGGGTGTGTGATTGTTGTGTGGTGTGAATATATGCATGTGTGTGTAGGTATGTATATAATTGTTTGTGATATGTCTTTTTCTGTCTTATGTGATTTGGTTGTGGATATTGTATTTTGTGTTTTTTGAGTTTACATTAAGTGGGGCCGGCTGTAGAATATCGAGCCTTGGTTACTCAACATGGTCTCACCACTCAACTTTGTGCCTAGTGATTTTTGTTTTTGTAAGAGAAAAATCACTGTACATTTAATGTACATTTATATTAAAAATGTACATTTAGTCTAATAATCATTTCCTTGCTTTCAATTGGTAAAATTTACCTGTGTCTCCTTATTGGGGGTAGTTCCCTAGTGTCCTTCCAGGGTGACGCAGTTGGTCAAATTAAATTGGATTTACCCTTTATCATTACACTTGGTATTGCCACATGTGTATGTTGGGAGACTTGAAAACATTTTTCAACTTTTACAATATTCTTTTACAATTTTCATGACTTTTACAATATGTTGGCAGTTGGCTGTAATTTAAGTGTAATCACAGGCAAGGGACAGTATAGAAAAAATAAACAATGTTAATAGATCACAGAGGACACATCCTATGATGTACCAACAGAGGTCAGTGAACTTGTGGTAAACTTTACAACTACCGCTCAGGCATCATGTTCTCATAACATATAGCTATTAAGTTCAACTCTCTGAAGTCAAAGAACAGATAGAAAGACAGAGAAAAACCAGCAGGTTGGTGTGATGTTATAGTTGTCCAGATCTGAGGACCGATTACAAACAAAGAAGGAAGTTGTGCAATATCCGACCCTGGCTCTGCGGGAGTAGGCTGAACAGAATCAAAGCAAACAAAGGCTTGTTCATCTCTGCACCTCTAAAAGGGAAAAGACACACAAGAGCACATGACCTGCATCCTTTCATATCCACCCTTATAAAGATCCCTCAAATGAAAAACGGGAGGTAACATGAAGGGAAGGCACAGGACATGCTGAGCCTTTATAGTGGGGTCGCAACTAGGAGCACCAAGATAAGGTCATTCAAGAATCCAAATTTACACCATGTAATTGGCTAGTAGGCACACCTGATTGCCTTCTAGAGAGTGATGCATTAATTGCCCCTGGCCCACGAAAAATTGTGACTGATCTAACAAATAAGAATATAGATGTCACAATAATAAGGAATATTTTTAGAAGAGATAACACTGAGAGGTTTCCCGCATTTGAAATTTAAATTAAAAATTGTGAGTGTTAATTTACTGCACTGTGATGTCAGACTGTAACACAAAGGAGCAACAGAGTAATACAAGGTAAGAAAGAAAAACAGAGAGCAAGTGGAAAAGAACATTAACTTTGAGTAATTTGATCAATTGGCCATGAAGAGAGGTTTATTTGGCGCAGAGAGCATCTTCCATTTAAAGTGAAGCTTGATTGCACTGTTGGACTGTCAGGGGCAGCGTTGTATGCCTCCTCACTTCCCTAATTAGAATCGTATTCTTCTAATTAGAGGTCTGCAGCTTTGTTTTATTTATCTAGAGGAATTTCAGCCACATGTGAGGATCAGGCATAATGTGTGTCATAAATAGTGTTTATGGCTAACATGGCTGTCACCATCAAACCATTAAAATTAATGAATGAGGATCCAGACAATTCACCTGAGTGCATTAGGCGTCATCTGTACATGAATCCGTTATCCTAAAGAGGGTTTTGGGGTACAATGGCGATAAAGAGGGCCTCAGATGTGAAAAAATTTGAGCATCATGTTATTCTTAATCTCACTTTTAGCTAAGTCGGTTCACTTAGCGGCCACCTTTGGTAACACTCTCAGGCAGCTATTTGCAGTCATGTAGGTAACAATTTTGTTAATTGCAATAAGAGAATATTGCAATCGCTGTTTGTCAGATTAATATTTCAGAAAAATGTCAAATCAACAATAAAATGTGACAACTAAGGTATGCTAAATAGCTGGTCAAGCTTCACTTTTATAGATTAAATAAAAATAGGGAAATAGGCTCCATACAAATAGATGCTACACCCCTATTACAACAGTCATTGCCTTAATTAAACTAAAGGTGGAATTCCCATTTGTTCAGCTGCCAAATTGAGCATTTCATTTCAATATAAGTGGTCGTCCATTCTGAAAGTCATTACAGAAAGAACAGAGGATCACAAAGTTGATCCAGCCTTCCCAAGCATAACCCGTCTGACCCTTCCTTGTGTCTGTCCCAGGAGAGGGGGTACGGTCTCTCTGGATTGCTGGTTATGATCTGTGATCAGGGAGTATGTGAAGAATTGCTACTGTCTCTCACCCACACACTCCTCCACACTGTCTGATTGGATGTAGACATATTCCAAGCACTGATCCATAGTCCAGAGTAAACAGCAGTCCTCCAAATCAACCCTGTAAGAAAGATTTTAAAAGGTTGACTGATAAATTCTCATTCCTGTAGACCCATGGTATAACCTACTGTGAGGGGGTCTCACCATCAATGCCTGGCTCGTGTGACAGCACTGATATTTGGTGACAGAGTGCATGCAGTGTATCAGGATGCTGAGAGAACATTTATAATCGCATTAGAAGTCACGGATGAAGGACAACAACAGAGTAAAAATCACTGACTGCGACTAAACTCCAACCAAACAGCAAAACCATTAATTATTTTCTGGGCACTGTCAGTTTTCAGAGATTAAACATAAATTGAAAAGTAAAATTCTATTGGTTTTACAGCAAACAGAATTTTACATAAAATCCACAGTTATGTAATACCTGAGAGTTTATAATATAAGATATGGCATGCTTCCATATGTATTTTGAATGCTGGTCCATAGCATTGAGTTATAATGTGATAATTTTCTCATTGGTCCTGTAATAACATGAGCAACATTTTCTTGGTCAACCAGCTTCACAAGATGTTTTTTGTTGATCCAAAGACCAGCACAAACTAGTATATATGAATGTATGGAATTTCATACTTGTCTAAGCTGGTCTTTTTAGGAGGATTCTCAAAGGAGTGTGATGCATATATTCAATATTTTTGTGTTGCAATTGACAGACTTAAATCCTTTCAAGCTCCTCCAGATCTTTAGATAAAGCTAATTTAAACTCATAATTAGATTTTTGTGGATTTTAGTTTACATATGTTATATTAAAGTCACAATGAAACAGAAGTTGTGAAGTTATTTCTTCAATATAGTGATATATATGTGAGCTCTTGAATGAGAAGTTTCATAGTTTAGGAATTGTTTGAATGCTTGGAAGTTGGAACAGTCAATATTTTCCTGCTGTTTTGCAAAGACATGCATCATCAAAAAAAGAAATAGAGAAAAAAATGAGAAAAAAATGAGAAAAAAAATGTGAATACACGTTTAATCATGTTAGTTCATAGTACATTAACAAATGTGAACAGTTCCAAATTTTGATGTAAAAATATTGTTTAATCATAAAAATAAAATGAACACAAATAAATCAATGCTTTATAAGTATCGTTCATTAAAAAAACAGCATTCTATTCATAAATTAGAATAATTAGTACAGCAAAATAGGAAATATAAAAAAAATCTTAAATGCAAACTAAGTCTATATAAAAAAAGAACAGTGTTTTTCCAAAACTTCTAGTGTCCTTTTTGCTGTCCAGCTAAACCTGCAGTAATGTAGAGTTTCTCTGTGCGACACTGCAGTGGGGACCCTGTTAAATCGACAACGCAGGCAGGGATATAATTAAGGCGGCTGACACTTTTATTCTGGGTAATAGGAGACAAGGGTCTTCTCTATTCCCTAATGCACTCCCTATCCGGCTCAGAGTACATTTTAATACCCGCACATACAAGCAACTAAATGCCACTCTTATGGCCCACATGGAGAGGTAATATTGATGTGTAAATAGGATAAATACCAACATCCCAGGGTTTAAGGGATGTAGTAAATAAACATTAATACACAACAGGCACACCACACTGCAATGGTCTGTCTTAGAGAAATCATTGAGGGAGAAAGAAATCATGTGGATATGAGAGTTTATGAAGCTTTAAATTACTTAAAATATGTGCTCTCACATTCACACATGCCAAAAATATTGGCATAAAAATGTGTATTGGTTTTGCTGCTTTAGGTTAACCTGTGAAAGTATTTATTGCTTAGGCAGAGAGGTGATACATTGTTATGCACAGCCTCAAATTGTTCACTTACAACAATTTGAGGTTAAGCAACAACAGTGATCAGTAAGTTTAACTCACAGAACAGCAGAATACTAATTTTTAATACAGTTGGAATGTTCAGCACCAGAACCTTACTAAACAATGTTGCATCAGATACACTGGCCCATTTCTTGATGTATAATGCAGATGTTAGGGGTAATAAGGACATACACCACACCCTCCTACCACCAGCCTGCTCTTCCAATTTTATCTGCAATGAATGAATAATCCACCATTATTGAGCTCTGGCATGCCATAATGGCAAGTGAAATATGCTGGTATGATAGAACCAATAAATCTAGATTTCCCTATGGTTCCCTCAGGCTACAACAATATGTAACTATAACAGTCCTTGTCAGGTGGCGCTATCACTGAACTATCATAAAATCTAAATGGGTGCTAATTAGCCAAGCCTTCCCCTTCCAACTCAATATTTCTATTGACATTTTAGTGTGCGCCCATTTAGTGTACACCCCTCTTGCACTAGAACCCCATAACTCATAAGAACTAAATGAAGAAGAGAGAACATTTCTATTCAAACAGAATCAATGAACATGAACACCTGGCATGCTGGTATTGCAATTAAAAAATAAACTAATGGGTGATTTGAGATTATTAAAATCTTCTGCTATCAGGAGACAACACATAGGGTCATATTATTCAGAGGAAACTTTGAAAAAAGAAGAGTTCAGCAAATGTCTCTATTTGCATACTTATAAAACTCATTGTCATCATAGATTCTTTGGTTTAGCTGTACATATTGTGATTGGTATAGCAAAATACGTCATCATGTTTAATTTTTCATCTACTGGAGGGCATTTAATTCACATGTGCAGATTTCCAAATGGACTAGTAGTGATTATTTTATATCAAACTGTACTTTCACTCTGAAAGATGCAGCAAGACTTGACATTTGCAATAAGTACCATATAAAGCATCTAAAGCCCTTTCCAATTTCATTGATTTTCATTGTCACAAATATTCACTCTAGCTAAGGGTTCACACAGATTAAGAAAGCAGGATCAGAAAAACCTATATACATCTCTTTCACACTCAAATTAATAAAACTGTTTGTGTGTGTGTGTGTGTGTGTGAGAGAGAGAGAGAGAGAGAGAGAGAGAGAGAGAGAGAGAGAGAGAGAGCTTGTTGAACATATGCTGTGAGAGCAACTAAGCCACCTGGTTTTGACTCAAGCATTTCCACCAATGGCTGATTTACGCTACCTGACTGTGAGAGGATCTCTAGTCCCCTGGCAAGGAGGCCACAAATGGAGAAATATTATTGAAATTATTATCTGCATGGAGACTTAGATTTGGGCTGACATTTCAGCAACAGCACTGGGTAATCCGAGGGGCTGTTCAGGAGGAGGCAGGAAGGGGGGTTGATGCTAAGCCCAGGACTGATGATTAATGAAGGTGGAGCAACTCACAGACCCAACACATCTCCACCTAAACCCAGGGACTAACACACCCAGGAAAGCAGAAGAGAGTAAGAGAGATGATGGGTGGAAAGCACTCGGTGGAATATAGAGAGTCTTAGACAAAGGGGGAAAACAGCCACAATGAGTAAAAGTCTTGGTGCATTGTCTTTTGTGCATTTTGTCTGATGCATATTCACAAAACATCTGGATCTTATTGGCTGGGTTATACAATCTAGGTATATGTAGGTATATGTATTATTATTTTAAAACAATCCATCCATTTTAAAATGAAGTTTCATTGAAGGGTACTTTATTGATTCAAAGTGTCACACTTCATTTTGTATTCTTGTTACTGCTGAGTAATTAAAGTAAAATGTTGCATTTATCATTTGTGAGGAATGAACACACACTGCAAGTTGTGAACACACACCTGGAGCAGTGGGCAGCTATCCCTGCAGCACCCAGGGAGTAATCGCGGGTTAGGTACCTTGCTCAAGGGCACTTCAGTTGCTACCTGCCAGCGCAAGAATTTAACCAGCAACCTACTGATTACAAGCCCAACTCCTTAACCAGTAGACCACAACTGCCCTAAATATTAATTTACAAAATGTTCCTAATATTTGGGGATTATTTAGGGTTAGTTGCGTGCAATAATGCATAATGTACTGTCATTACTAATGTAAGTACATCTAACAAGTAACAAATAAACTGTAAAATAAAGAGTTACCCAAAGAGCTTTTGTAAGGAAAAACTATTTGCTGGATTTGTCAACATTTACTAGGCCAGTGACATCACTTGATGACAAAAAATAGTAATTAAAAGTGTGAAACATGTTTTGTTGTCACAATTTTCAGAGTAGGTCAATAGGTAAAAGGTTTGCTTTGAACTAACCAGTGAAAATAACATTTTTGGAAGACACACATTTTGAGACTGAAATTCCAATTTTTAGTCTATACATACTTTAAGCTATTTATTCTAGTGTGTTTTGTATTATCGTTCACAGAGACTGTAGTTTTGTTAAACAGGGGGCACAGACTTCAAACACTTTACAGCCAATCCTTGTCTCTGTATAGAAAGTGAAACATCTGAATAACATATCTAAAAACTAATCAAATTTTCTGTGGCAACCACAATGTATAATAGAAAAAAATACTAAAATTTATCCTGCCTGAATGGGTTGTTTTAAATTGAGTATGAGTCTTGAACGGGACAGTTACCAACGGTTGAAAAATAGGCCTATTGTCACAACTGTTCTGGAATATTTCTGTGCTTTTAAACAATTTAGCTTCTGCAGCTGCCAGTGTAGACAATATTATTTACAGGTATCCTATTGATCTCTGACCAGATTACAGAGATTACCAACCTTGCAACCAGTTTATACAGCAGCCCTTGATAAGTTTTAGACTAGTCCTTATTGCCAGCTGTCAAAGGCAAACATGCTTCATTTAAACTGTAATAAAAAACATCAGTGAAAAGCTCACCATACCACACTTGTTTATTGCTGAATAATAAAACAATGCAACGGTTTACACCACTTATTTTTATTTCTTTATTTCTTCTCTTTAGGTGAGTGTCCCAAGCATGATTAATTGTGATTATACAGGTTTTACAGCTTCAGGAGTAAATCAGCTGCTCTGAAGTGCTAACTTGCTAAAATCTAAACTAATTTTTGGCCTGAGATTAAAATATAATCCATCTTCTTCTTCCACAGGGAGAGCTAATTAGAAAATGTGACTGGCATAAGGGAGAGAAGGAATAGGAACTATGGGATTAGAAATATGGAAAGTGCTGCACAGCCTCACTGTAATACTGTTGGATTTCTACAAGCAGAGCGTATAAATCACCAACATTACACAGCCAGCACATAACTGCACAGGAATTTAAATAATGTGACTCTCAGAAGGAAGCCAATACTGGTAACAGAATGCAAAGCATAGGTGGAAGTTATCAATACACTCATACAATCCTTTTAATTCATTAAAATTTTTAGAGAAAGACATGACAAATGTAAATGTTCAATATATAAAATATTTATATTTAATATAAAATACATAAAATATTACACAATTGTTACATTTAGCCAAATTGTCAGTGTCTTGAAAAACAATGCTCTATTATGCATGTTTAGAGGAATATTTACTGGGTTGTACCAGCAATTGTTGTATTTTATCAAAGCTTGGCCGTGCAATGGGACAAGTAATAACTAACAGTAGCCTGAGGCTGGGAACAAACTTGGTCGAGATGTGTCTTTTTCTGTTACTGTGTCTGATGAGGTTTTGTGTTTAACCATACCTGCTGTGCATGAAAACTGTACCTTACTAGAAACAACTAAATGTTACTATTTTGACTATTTTAATAGCTGCAATAATGTTGTGCTAATGTTGTGCTTTTAAATAATATAATCATAAATTATCATCATAAATGTTTTTGGTTTTTATTTCCTTTAACACATCAGGAAATGTTTCAATTAACTGAGATTGTTGTTTTATTGTATTAAAAAGTTCACTAATAGTCTAACAGCCTTGGGTATGTAAATAATTTCTTTCTTTTTGCCAGTTCTTACCCTGCTCATAATGGTTACTAAATGGTGATTGTCAAACTAGTCTTTACAATCTTGTCTTTTATAAAACATCCAGCTTCTCACATATCATTACATGTATTTGCATTTGGCAGATATTTTTGATCACAATTCAACCAAGAAAACATGATCAGCTGTTAAAAGTATGATTAATTTTATGATCATTGTGCTACTATAATGCTCTACTAAATGAGCTACACAAAACGTGAATTATGATGAGTGATACGTCACAGCAATTTCAGAACAGCAGTGCCAGGCCACGGTTTTACTTCTGATAGTTGGGGGCTACCTTAGCACTAACTTCATGATCAACGTTTTCTTTTCTGCAGTTACATTATTGGATTAAATTTTCTTTAATACAATAAATTTAATTTATTATCATGTGATCCAGTGTAGAGGTGTAAGACTTTCTGTCTACAGTCAAACAGAGTCAGGCTTACATTAAATTATATTAAAATCCTGCCTCTTCCCAGCTTTGTAATGTTGTTGACTAAAAAGACTGCAGGTGTGGTGTTACAGAAAATCTGTGTGATGAAAAGTGTCTTTCAATTATGCAGTCATTCAGGGTAGATTTCATTTTTGGGTTTGCTGAGAAAATACCTGGTGAACAGATGGGGATAGTCTGGCAGATATTATCAGAATGTCTAATGTTGCACTGAACTAAGAATGACTCTAAAAACACTAAAATGAATCTTTTACATTTGATAAACAAGGTCAAAAGCTTTTTGATAAACACCATAACAGTATTACAAAAGTCCATACAATTAGACTATTTAAATAGCTATTCATTTTAAAGAAAGAAAAAAATTGTGCTTTTTGTTCTAATCTCATCTGCTCTTTAAACTGAACCAAAGAGGGAAATAGAAGTGCTCTTAGTAGAGCACCAAATGAGTGTTTAGCAGAAAGACAATGATCCAAATGTGTCAGAAAGAATTACAGTATAACACAAGTACACATTCTATTTTACTGATGACACTTTTTAAACATTAGATTTAAGTAGAAGTACAAAAGTTAAACCTGTCTATTTTAAATCTGTTCTTACTTTTTCTGAAAGTTTATTTTTAGCGTGGTTTTTGTGACAATTAATACAATTGTGACAAGGGTTTTTGTGACAATTAATACAATTGTAAAAATGTGACATGCTCACACTTTTCAGTGCTTTTTATATATCACACTTACCTCTACAAGATTTCCAGAAGGATGTAATTTAGTCGAGAGTGGCAATTTTTCTTGGATGGACACTGCTCTGTTAACCCTTTCCCTGCAGGATGCTGCCTCATAAGCCATTAAGAGACACACATTTTGGGGTAGTTCAGTGTGGTAATAGTGGCTGAATTGCTAGCCTGCTGTGGGTCCATTTAACTGCTCTAAAACGCATGACAATGCACCCTCATGATATATAATTAGGAAGAGAAGTGAAGAGAAGAGAGAAATCAAGAAATAACTAAAATATCCCATGAAATAATTTTTTATGTATAGTTTTTTTTATAATATTGCATTGATTCTAAGCAGCTTTAAATATGATAAAACTTAGAATAGAAAAAAATCACATCAACACAATGCGTTGAATATATGGTATTATAATATTGTAATATGGTCCCTATTGTCCTAATGTGGGACATTTTTTGTATTTTGACTTGACTTAGTATATTACAATTTAAGTCAACATGGTGAATCCACACTCAATATTATTATATACTTTGATCATATGGCAATGTGTATAGTACAGCTTTGATTTGTTTTTAATTTCACTTCATTGGTTTGGGGGAGAGATGAAGCTTAAGTGTTCCAAATTAGGCAGTGTCCCACAATAGGATAATTCACCCTATTGTTCCAAATTAATTTTTCATTATAAAATGTGTTATTAAGATTGTAATTTGTTTATTGGTTTTATTTATTTGAATAAAAGGATGAGAAGATGTGTGAAGAAGTTCATAATGATCTAAAAAAACATTTTATTAATTTATTTGCATCTATATACATTGTTTCTGTTCTTCATTAGCTTATTGTACTTTAAACAGGTGTTTTGAGACATTTTCACTATTAGTCATATATATCTGAAGAATATGTCAATTTATGTTTATAACAGATCAGTTATGTCAGCTTGTGAATTTACCGTTTACATTTATTCATTTGGCAGATGCAACTTACAGTGAGTACAGTTCAAGGATAAACCAATGAAATTACTGATATCATTGAAAACATACATTTTATTTTGTCTTGTCGGTGTGTGAGTGTTGGAGAACAGATTTTGTGGCACAGCTACAAAAATAAACTAAAAGTTTAGAGACTGTATGTCTGAACATAATCTTTGTTGTGAGCAAAGTGGTTGTTTTTGTTTGGTGTGCACAGTTTGAGTTGTCAACCAGATTTGTGCAGATATCAACAGTTAGCATAAAAACTCTCTGTGTAAATGCCTTTTACTGAATCCTCTCTTCTCAGAGGATTGTGTTGTGCTATACTATAGGACTATATGTTGAAGTTATAGAAAATAGCACTGTGACAACTACTGATATCAACTACTGAGAAAGGGAATAAAGAGATTCAGGAAAAGGAAAATAGGAAAGACAGTCTTGTTTTGAATTTAGCACAGCAACATTGCCATCTTTTGGCAGCATGCTGCACAGTTCACAATGTGGTTAAAGAACATACAGTTAGGGCCATAAGTTTACATGTACCTTGCAAAATGTTAATAATTTTAAAAATATGAAAGGAAATACAAAAAAATGCTTTTTTTAAACAAGGGCTTTATTGAAGCCCTTGTTATGCCCTAAGCCTTTAAACTACACACGGCTATCCAAATATTCTAAAAAGCCTTAGTTTTAAAAGACCTTTTTTATTCCCTTTTGTAAATCCCTTCCTTTATAAGCTATGTATATGAGAAGTAAATATAATTTCTAAGAATCCTGATCAACAACATACATGCTCAATATATCCTGTTGTCTTTCTAGGCATCAGTATTTTGTGACATGATACATTAATATCACACCAATGTTTGAACCTTTCGTAATAGATGTGTAATTGAGTCCCTCAATTGTGAAAAAGATGCCAGAAATCTTGAATGCGTCTCAGATTAGCCAATACACCAAAGTCTAAAATAAAATTTCATTATGAACTTTATTGGACTTTCAATAACAATTATCTGATTTATTACATAGTTCCCAGTAAAAAATGTAAGATAAAATTCTAAACAACCCCTTATGTTTTAATATACTCATAATATTTATGCAGACAGGTAGTATACTCATATATATTTTTTAACATAAAGAACATGAAATTCATAGGAAATAGGTGTTTTACACACTTCTGCTTGTTAAACAGATTGTATTGTCATGTAGAATTTTAGGCAAAGAAACCATATGGCATTGAATTAAGTGGTTGTATTTAATGAATGAGGCGCAATGCAAGTACTTTTTACTTTTTGTTTTATTATTAATTAAATTTGTCAAAGCTTCACTCAGTATTTACTGTATTTTCATCTGCTGTTGGTTTACCTCTTGAATAGCCATGCACAGCACTGTAGTGTATTTTTATTTTTATGTAGTGTATTTTGACCAAGGGCAGTTCAAAGCAAAAATTATGTATTTGAGAAATATAATCTATCTTTGAAAAACCTTATGGCTGCTGATTGCTTTTCCCACGCTGTTGTGCATATGAGACATCAGATATGAGGACTGCATCCAGACTGACACCTACTGACAATTCATCTACCTCTCCATCCATACAGTGTGTCACTCCACCTGATGGCTTTATTGTGTGGCCTGTCAGAGCACTTAATCTGTGTGTCTGTCACACAAACACACACACACCATCACACACTCCTTCAGCAACATTAGATTTGGTGTTATGTCAGTCAGTACGGTTCAGATATGATCAGCTATTTAGCATCGTTCAGTGTGTTTTTAGAGCGTGGGTCTGTGCGGTTCGGACAGAGATAGCAGAACTGGTCATTTCTCAGTCCGTTTGACACACTCTGACAGATGTCACAGCACATGGTACTCAGCAGACAGCCCCTCTGTGTTTATCACAGACAGACATGATGACTTACTCTGCAGTGGAAAAAGCCGGGGTCCTACACATTCACACCTTTCTGACAGAGATCACCCTTCATATGTTTAAGCAAAATTGTCTATTTGTTTGATCAAAATGTTGATTAGATAAACATGTCTTAAATTAAATGCATGGGTTATTTTTATCCTTTACTTTTTTTCTTGTTTCTCTGCCATAGACTCTGCTCTGAGTCTATGGCAGCATAGAATTTCACACCAGGATGTCAACATAGATATGGAACTGTAGCTTTGCAAAACTTGTATGTGTATTGACATGAAACTTGGTATGTCATCACAGGCATGGCCTGAGGGAGCATGCAGTTTCATCACAGCACCACCCACTGGTCCAAAGCTATTTAAAAAATGGTTGTTTGCTTATAACTTTTAAAACGTTTGGCAGACATAGTAACTCCTTGGATAGGTGAGCCAGGGGATAACACAAAAAATAAACTTACTAAAAATACTTTATATTTTACTATAAATGAGTTTAATGAGTGCATTTAAAGGTATAATTATAAGCAATATGGATGAAAGGAACACAGCATGTTCACAAAATTTAAACAGCTGGGTTGCACCTTTTTGTGTCTCTCAGAAATATTACATGGAGTTTTTTCACATGTAATATTAACTATGGAAAGTAATCTTAGGATGCTGAGGCATACACATTTTCTACTATTATGACTATTCAACCCTTAGATATTATAGAAAATGTAAACCTATGTCACGTTTCATGTTGGAGCTGTGCCGCCATCTTAAAAGGGTCACACTCTACTGCTGATACTGAGAAATAGATACCTGCTTACCATTTGTTATAGTTTTGCTGTATGTTTCAATGTATTGTTTGCATGAAAAAGAGGCTATTACATGACAATTTCATGTATTTACTATAGTTTTGTAGAATTCTGTGCATAATGTATTTGATTACCATAGAAAATGTTCATGCTGTTGCTACAATAAACATTCAAGTAAAAAAGCGTCAACAAACTGAAATAAGTTTGTTTAAAAAAGTTTGTTTTATTGTTTGTGTAAATATTCACTTTATATTTACAAAAACAACTAAATCCACTTATCCTTTGCGTCTTTTTATCAGAGGCAGTTGGATCTAATACAATACTAAAAAATACAGTCACCTGTTTGTAGTTTATTTTTCCTGTGTATTTATACCCCTGGTTAAATTCAGTTCCTTTGTCAGTCCTGTTTTAATTTGATTTTGGCATTTTGATATAGTTTTTTGTGTTCTCCTTAGTCTTCTAAGTTTCTGTTTCTTGGTTATTAAATTATATTTTGAGATCTCTATGTTTCCTTGGCTTTCTCCTACAAACACCATTATGTATGCAGTGTTGCCAACTATTTTAAATGTAGAGAAAGTAGACTTTGCAAAATGTCACCAGATGACATCATGTGCTAATTAGCAAATTCATGATGTCATATTTGTGTTCTGTCTGATGTCAGGAGTTTACAGATGTTTCACTTCTCTCCTGCTTTCTCGTGCACAAACCTCCTTTCGGTTTAAACGTATGTGTGCTAGAGTGTACTAAAAGCAGGATTTCTCAAAAAAAAAATTTGCTAAATTTGTTGCTGCTTTTTTGATAAAGTCTGAAAAGTCACTAAATTTGGTGACAAGAAAGTCTTTTGGATGACTTCCTAGGGGCTTAAAGCCCTTCCCAACTGCTCACCCTTGAAGGGGCAATGTTTCAAAGCCCATTTGTTGTGCTTTTTCTTTGTGTCCAACCAGCGTGGCAACACTTATGCCAGCCTGCTTCTACACTCTCACAGACAGGTGCCCATGCCAAGTAGCATTCTGGGACAAGACAGCCACTCCAGTGTGCCATTGGTTCCCCTGTTAAATCCCACTGTTTTCACTCTTTTTCATCTTGTTTTTCCACACAGACCACTTTTTCTTTTCTCTCAAGCCATAATTGCAGTTTGTGTGAGATAAGCTAATTTTATGACACAGAACACCTGTATTCATCTCCATATTAATCGAAAACAGGAAGTATAAATCCCAATTTGGCAGCAGCTGTTGTCATGTTAGATGTACCTTCAGGGAGAAGTTTGTCTTTGGCACATTAAAATATCACTGTATTCCCAGTGTTACTCCTGCAGAGCACAGCACTGCTCTGTTGGAATCAGATATCATAATTATGGAAATTAACTATGAACATATAAAGTTCACTGTAATATTTCGACATATGGCAACTCTTGCTTAAAAAAATAGTATATGTTGGAAATCAGTATGTAGTATATGTTGGAATTTAGAATGTAGTATATGTTGAAATTAGTATATGTCAAATTGTTGATTAGTGTAGCAAAAGCATGATCACCATTGATATTTACTACTTCAATGTACTTCAAATATACTATGGTACCAGCATGTTGCACATTCTAAGTAATAAGCATTATAAGTAATAAGCATCGATTTTCCAAAATGCTACTTCTTTGGTACTTTTAGTCTTTATTTTTTCTATTTTTTTTAAAGATCATTGCAATTTCTCTTTTTTGAGCAAGAATCTCTGGAAATGTTACTTTTTAAAAATTTTTAAATTTGTGAACAGATTCTCCTTTTCAACATTTTCCTTCAACTCCTTCAAACATTCTCCTTCATCCACTTTCTTATTTCCATTTCTCTTTAGCCTGAGAGCTGGATACTCTTGTAGGGTCATCCAGCACAAAGCTGGAAATGTTGTAGGGGGACCACCTTCATTCCTTAAAAAAAATGACAGAGCATCAATAAAATGAACTCATGTTAATCGTATTTAATGACAGAGAGCAAAATGAGCTTGAAACCATGCTCGTGCAACATGAGCTCAGCCATTATATTCCATTAGTGATGTGACATTGAAATACACCACATATTCAGTCTAGAGCTGGGATGGGTCAGAGGGGTTAGCAAACTTGAAACTGCCGATACGCTGACCTGTGACAGTCCTTTATGGATGAGATAAAATAAAGTATCTCAAGAACCCAGTGAGCTGACTTCGCTATGAACATCCCTGGAGACCAAGTGTCAGAGTTGTCTATCAGCGACTTGAAAGGAAAAGAAAAATGTATTAGTGGGGACTATTGTGCTGCAGTTGTCAGTGACTGATCAGGTCCATTTAATGGGCTTTCACAAAGAATGAAAGCATCTCAATGGATGAAACAGCCTTACTGACAAACAAGGAGAACACAGAATATTCATGGAGGATCTGTCGAGGAAAGATTAATGTATTAGAAATTAAAATGGGGGCTGAGACGTTATGATCTTGGCCAGACCCATGTCACCCCTGTTTGTGCTAGCACCTGAAGTCACCGTGCTACCACTGCCAAGGTGTAGAGAAATCATTAAATGGCCCACTATTGTGTGAGGAGAATTATCTTACTCCACCCCAGCCTATCTGACAATGAATAATTCCAGAGCCATTTGCAATGTTAACAGCACCTATCAAAGCCATCCGTGGTGTTATGATAAGAGCAGCAAATATGCATTTCAACAGTTGGATCAGACGCCACCCCACAGATATTTCAAAGGACACCTGTCATTCATCTGAAAGACCTGTCATTCGGTGTCTGGCGGTGGAGTCATGAAGAGATGCAAAGATAATCTTGATTTTCCTCTTCTTTTTTTCCCTTCGTTCATACACACTCCCTTATGTTTTCTGTCCAGCATTTGCGCTGGTCTGACATTTATTTAGTATTTAGAAAAAAAGAGGGAATCTACTCTCTAAGATGGTGCTGGTTCACTCTTCAGCCAGTTTTACATCTGTTTCAAACATATATGATCTGAGCGGAGTAAATGTCATTATGTATGATACAGTGAGGCACTAGACATCTGTCTGAGCTTAAAGGTGACATTGATAAATGTCCCAGACTATGGGCAACTTTTTAGATATTCCACCCTCTAAAAGTTTCCCTTTTGTTACATAAGTAACTTAAATTACAAACTACAGCAGATCATCCATTCCCAAACTATATCACTATACAGACTATGTTATGATAAAACTGGTTTCTCTAGATTTCTTTCTAACTTAATGAAAGTTCTTAAACAGGTCATTAAGTGGTGTTTAATTAGTGCTCATAATGAGAATTAGGAACAAACATGCATACTGTGTTGTTAACCACCCATCTCAGCATTGCTGGAGTGAGGTTTTCATAAAAAGCCAAATTCAGAATCTCATCATAAAATCTGTTTAAAATCTGAATTTATCAGTTTTAAAGCTCTTTTTAATTCTCTGTTAAAAGCAGCATTAAACCATTGTCACATTAATATTATTTTTCATATAATATTGTCTATTTGTCTATTATATGATGTGCGCATAAGCTATATATTCTATATACTTTAGTGCACTGTATACTATATATTATATTTACTTCTGTGCACTAAAGAAGTATTTTTCATTTTATGAGATCTGCTTATGGCTTCCACAGACTTATGGGTCCAGGTTGCCACCAGCAGCACCTGGCATTTACACTCCAATGCAGTCAGCATGCTTTGGGTTTGGGCCCAGTCATTGTGGCCCTACCAGCCTGTCCACAGGCTCCTTTCACAGCAAAAGATGGGCTGGTCAGAATGTTTGAGGTGCTGTGCTGAAACACGATCACACGCTTGGACAAACACACTGACCAATTTTTTGAGGACACAACTTATGATAGTAAAGGAAGAGAACCTAATCTTAATAAAAATTGTTTCCTCTAAATCACCTAAGACAGTACTAAAGATAAACCCATATTATGGGGGAACTGGAAAAAATTATATAAAATTTCTATATAGCTGTAAACCCTAAAGATATATTCATATATTTAATATGTTTAAGCATGTTGATAGACAAACTTTTAATTTTTCATATTTGTCTAAAAACATGCTTAATGTAATAACTCAGACTACTATACGTCAGTGTTAGGAGTATATATTCTAGATTACAGAATAGAGGAATATTGTAGAATTGATTAAATATGCATAAACCAAATGTATCTTGTCCTTATTAGGGGTCAAGTCTAAAAGAACTTCTTTCCCAATGGGAGTCTGAAGCAGCCATATGAACCCCAGGTAGGAAAATGTTAAAGTGTGGGGTAAAATGTAATAGCTTTGGGTTTCTTAACTCTCTAATAAAACCAACAAGATGTTACTGCCTGTCCTGATAAACTGCCTGTCCTGTTACTTAAGTCGAGATAAAAATACTTTGTACTTTGAATACGTGTACTTTGAATTTACTGTAAGTCGCTTTGGATAAAAGAATAATAACTGTGACTTCAATAACTGTCTGGTATGGCTCGGCCACCAAATCAGACCTACGAAGACTACAACGGACAGTTCGCAGTGCTGAGAAGATTATTGGTGCTCCTTTGCCCACACTTCAGGATCTGTACGAAAAAATCATCATTGACTCCACACACCCCGCACACAAACTTTTTGAACTGTTGACCTCTGGCCGGCGCTTCAGAACACCAAACACCAGGTCGACCAGACACAGAAACAGCTTCTTCTCCCAGGCTATCTCCCTCCTAAACAGATAACTGCTCCCTAAGAGCAATATTTCACTTTCACTGCTCCCATAGTGTGCAATATTGTGCCTTATTGTATGTAAAATTTTATTTATACATGTATATAACAACCCCTATGTACAACATTATACATTTGCACAAGTGTACATACCATCTGTTATTATGTAAATTCAACTATATACTACCCTGTACAATGTCTCTTGGTTATTATCCCCATTTTCTGCATAAATTTCTGTATAATTTTTCTGTATAATAGTCTTTTATATGCATAATTCAGAATCTTTTAGACTGTAAATCGTATTATATCTGTA
>JBAJNP010001557.1:0-48711 GCA_036877545.1 Yasuhikotakia modesta
TTCAAGGACCTGAAATGAGCTGTCCAGATACACAAATAAAAACATCAAATGAGCCACCATCTGTTGATATTAAGGAATCTCATCTGGTCACAGAGGGTAAAACAGGCAGAGTGGATTTAAAAGTTGAAGATGCTGAACTTGAAAAAGGTGGCAAGCTCAACCTGCCACGGTTTGGCATTGGCCTACCTAAAGTAAAAGGATTTGATTTAGGTACACCAAAAACAGGGGATGAAGCTTATCTTGAAGAACAGGAAACTGATTTAAAAAAAACTAGAGAGACAACTGAGACAATGGAACATAATTCTATAGGCCTAGACATAAAGGTGAAGGCATTACCTAAATCTGTTTTTCCAAAACCAGAAATAAAAGCCTCTGAGATTGATGTAAGTGTTCAAAAACCTTATATTTCTATAGCAGAAGGCAGTGTAGACATAACAGAAACAAATGCAGACATGAACTTGTCAAAGTTAGAGTCTGACCAAAAAGAGTCAATCATTTTTGGCTCTCCAACAAAGTTTACACTCCCTTTAATCCGCTTTCCAAAATTTGGAGTTAAATCACAACAAGCTGATTTAGAAATTGAGGCCACAAACAAAAAAAGCAGTGGTTCTCAACCTGAGGCAAAATATGAAGTACAGCCATCTAATATTAAAATTCAAGGTGATAACATAAAGGGTGCAGAGATACCTAAGGTTGAATTGAAAGAACTGGAAGTAAAAGTGAAGAGACCAAGCTTTAATTTCCCCAAATTTTGGGTTTCTAAACCAGACTTTACCACTCCAGAACTTCATGCCAGTGTACAACAGGTTGATGCATCCATACCTAAAAGCAATGTGCTCGTTACAGAACAAACAGCAGAAATTACACTTTCAAAGGCAGAGATGGAGGCTGAAAAAAAGGATCTAACAATGCTTGGTTCCCCAACAAAATTTAAACTGCCAACACTAAACCTCCCAAAATTTGAAGTCAAAACTTCAAAAGGTACAGCATCATCAAAAACAAGTGTTTCTGAACCTCAAATCTACGTGTCAGCACAAAAACCAACAACTGAAAGAGAAATAAGTGAAAATGAGATTGCATGTGCCACAGTAAGAGAAACTGATATTCATCTAGCAGAGGGGAGAATAATACTGCCTTATGCTGACATTCAAGATATATCTATTCAGAAGAAAGCAGACATGCCTGTGCCTGACTCAAAAGACCTCGATGTGAAACCTAAAAAAACAAACTTTTCATTTTCAAAATTAGGATTTTTAAAGCCAGATATTAAAAGCCAAGAACCTGATACAACACCTGATGTTGATAGCAAAGAACCTGATATTAGTTTTCCTGAAACAGGAGAGATGACAACTGACATAAAAACAAATATGGACCTTAAGGGGCCCTCTGCTAATGTGGATGTTAAAAGTAAAGGGACAGACCTTGGTTGGCTAGGGAGCAAATTCAAGCTGTCAAAACCTAAAATTAGCATGCAAAAAATTAAGGAGCCTGAAATGAAAAGTAAAGAAACAAAAACAGAGACAGTCGTGCTATCTGAAAAACAGCCTGCTGATGCAATTCAGGATGTAACTATTGAAGAGAAAACACATAAAATTAAAATTGATTCTAAAGGACTGAATGTTAAATTTCCCAATATGGGATTTTCAAAGCCAGAGCTTAAAACCTCAGAAGCTGATGTCAGTCTGCCCAAGACTGATGTAGGCACCTCAATGGGAATTGCTGATGTTTTACAGCAATCTGCAGGAAGAGACACTGATGTAAAGGATGACACATTGCTTGCCTCTCCAACCAAATTCAAACTTCCAACAATTCATTTTCCAAAATTTGGAATCAAATCCCCAAAGACATATAGTCCTACAGCAAATGTTGACATGAGAAGACCTGAGGCTAACACTCCTGATGAGATTTTTAAACTATCAGCAGAAGTGCCAACTGCTGACATAAAAGAGCTGACAGTTAATTTTGAGAATGCATCCATGAACATTGAGACTAAAGACATTGATAAAGAAAAAAAAGACATCAAATTTAAGACTCCAAACTTTGGGATTGTTCTGCCTAGAATAAAAGGTCTGGATAATGACAGTCTAGCTGAAACAGCAGAAAAAAAATCAGGAGATGTATCTGTATATTTTAAGGAAGCAACTTTATCCAAAGAATTGGTGAAAGATGATAAAGAGGCTAAAGCTTCTGAAACTGAGATAGAAGAAAGTAAATTCAAACTATCAAAATTACAGAAATCAAAAAGTCCAGAAATTGATGTACACATTTCGAGGGCAGAGGGGTCTTACATTGAGGCTAAGCCATCTACTACAGAAGATGTTGAAGAACCAACTAATTTAGATGTGAGTTCTAAGGAACTAAATGTAAAGATGAAAAAGCCAAGTTTTGCATTTCCAAAAATTGGAAAATCAGATGGCAAGGTTCAAGATATTCAATCCACTGAAATAACACCAAATATGTCTTTGCCATATCTGGGTTCTGCTGAAATTGGAGACAAGAGAGATATAAGGTCATCTGAAGGCAACATTGAAGTGAAAGGTCCACAGTTTGGGTCCCCAGCAAAATTTAAACTCCCAACAATAAAATTACCTAAACTTGGAGTTTCCACTTCAGATGTCACTGGCGATGCCCCAAAGGCAGATGTTAAAGCTAGTTCAGTAATTATTGAAGAAATCACCAAAGAAACAGCAAAGATGGATCCATTTGATGATATCAAAGTCAAAACCAGGGAAATTGAGACCACGCCTGTTAATATAGAAACAAAAGAAATTAACCAAGATGAGGAGAGAAATAAATTTAAACTGCCAACCTTTACTTTTTCTTTACCCAAAATAAAACGCATTGAAGTAGGAGTTGCTGCGAAAGAAGTAAAGTCAGGAGAACCTGATATTGGGATTATTGAACCAAAAATTAAAACCTCAATAGCTGATACAAGTCTCACAACAAAAGACATAGCTTTACAAGAAGATAATGCGAGCACTCAAGAAACAGAGCTAGAGACTGAGCTGAAAGACAATAAAGCTATTACAGGTTCTCCAAGCAAATTTAAATTACCTACATTTAAAATGCCAAACTTTGGAATTTCAGCTCAAAAAACGTCAACATCAAACACAGAAGCTGCAGAGAATTCTGACCTAAATGTTAAAGACAGGCCTATAAAAGTTTCTAAAGATATACACACAGAGCATGAGATTAAAGAAACAACTAAACAGGCTACTGAGGCTCCTGTTAAAGAAAGGGATGGAGATAAAGGTTCACCAAGCAAATTCATACTTCCAATAAAAATGCCAAAGCTTAACATATCAAGAACAAAACCTCAGGATGAAGATGACACAACCACAAACACCAGTGGTACAGATATTAAAACAGAGCCTAAAGATGATTTACAAGTGCCTGAAAAATCTCCAAAAATTACAATGCCTACCCTTGGGGATGTTTTTAGGGGCATTGATGTTGAATTCAATGTTCCAACGATAGAGGAACTGGAAGCACAAAAGAACAAACCATCCAGACAGCGAGATTCAGAGCCTACAGTCAAAGTTGAGGAATCAGCTGAGAACAGGGACAAGGGAGTTCAAGACAAATCTATGTTTAAATTTAACTTTCCAAAATTAGGATTCAGACATACCTCAGATGAAAGTGGTAAGTTAGTGGATGCTAAGGCTGAGGAAGTTGAAAAGCAATTTGAGGTTCCAGCAGATCAGAAAGAAGAGGGTGACAAAGAACAAGCAAAAACTGAGATGGGAGGCTGGTTCAAATTTTCAAAATTTTCTTCTCCAAACAAAACAGCAAAAATCAACAAGAAGGAAATAATTCAGCCCTTTAAAGATGCTGAGAAGGGTTCAATAAATTATGATGAGAAAGAACCTGAAAAAGGAAATGAGAAACATGAGACAACCCCTCTAAATGAGGTTGTGGAAGAGAACATTAGCCCAGCACTGTCACTGAGGTCATCTGAAGCTTTTGCTGATATAAGTTCCACTTATCCACTATATAGGTTCCACTATTCCACTATTGAGCAGGCCAGCCAATCACAGACCTCCCCTACAAAAGTGAAGGTAAATTACGCTGAACCTACTGCCACCGTTCATATCGATGATAAAAAGGTACAAAGTAATGTTGTTGCTTCCACAAGCAGACGTGAACTGATGGAGCCTTTAATGGAGCCTCACCAGCCAGAGATAGTAAATATCCCATTCTCATCTGATACATCATCATCCTCAGTGGAGAATATTAAACAGATGTCAGGGCAAATTCATGTCATCACAACAAACATACAAGCTATTCCAGACACACAGCAAGCTGCAATCTCTACTAGTTTAGATGTCCATGGAATTCACACCTCGCCTTTACAAGTAACACTTAGATCAGACTCAGTGTTGACAGTGGACGAAAGCAGAGTGCAAAGTGCAAAGCACACTTTGGTAGAAAGGCATGTTGTGAAAGAAACATTAGGTGATGGCAAGAAAACAGTACTTGTGACACATGCAACACATGTATTTGAAGGAGACTCTACAGAGCCCATTTCTGATGAGACAGCTTCTTCAGTTTGTAGGTTTAAAGACACAGCACACACTTAGAAACTGATTTTGACAATTTAGAGGTTAAAGCTGCAAGCTGTAAAATCTCTTTAAGACATAGATTTCTCTACTGATGATAATGGAGGAAATGAGAATAAGATGGCTGAATTGTAAATGATCTCAGTTGATTGTATGCTTGCGAATATATTGTAATGCTTTTAAGCAGCTGGGGCAATGCTGACATGTATTTATTAATATATCAAAAAAGTATTGCTAAGCTAAAAGAGATTTGAAGTGTAAAATATTTAAAATAGCATATCTATTAAAAAAAAGAAGGAAAAACTGGAAAAATACTACATTTTGGTGTTGGGTTGTCAGTGCACTTCTAAGATCTTGGGAATATTGTTTATAATGCAAACTCAGTAATATATAAGCAAATGCCATTTAAATAAATATATTCACAATAAGTTAATTATTCAGTAGGTGTGGCTTTCAAAGAGACACATTTGGATGCACTTTTTTCTCTAAGAAGGTTTTTTGGCAAAAGTAATTGCATATCAAATATGTTTTTGCAGCACTAAAATGAAATAAACGATGAATAAAAAGTCCACATATTGTAAATTGCAAATCAGTTTGATAATAAGCAATAACTTTTAACATATCCAGTAAATGATTCATGTTATTGTTATGGATTCATGTTATTGTTATGATTCATGTTATTGTTATACTTCAACTGGTCACTACAGAAATAAAATTGAATATTTTTATCCTTTATCCTTTTTATTTCATATGTGAACATATTTTTACACAAAAATAAAACAATACTGTCAGAAACTGTGTGATCAAATGAGTACATAGTCTTCATTTCTAGAGGTTAAATTGCACTGTTTTGACAAAAAACACTGACTTTCTGTCTATAGTCAGTGATGTTAATGGCAGCAGCATTCTTCAGCAACCTCAGTGCAGATGCGCAAGTGATCTCCTATCCAGGAACTGGCAAGACACATGAAACATCTTGACTTTCGTTTACCTAAGCTGTACTTTGTTAAAAAGACAAATGAGGACACCATGTGGTCAGGATAGGGGACTGCTCCCCTACAACCGAAACCTGGGAGCTTAAATTTTATATAACGTATTTTGTCCTAACTAAAGTAAAATAAATAAAAAGTTTTCTCTACCTTAAGTAAAACTCAAATGTTTTCATTCAATTCCATATTCATTATCAATTAATGCAATTAATCAATGCGATGCTGTCGTAAAAACACATAATTCGATGTTAAAAATAAATCAAATGTCTATGCCTATATCGCAAATGAAACACAAGTCACATATTTAATAGTTTAACTGTACTCTGAATCCAGAACTAATGCAGGTGTCTGTCACATAATGTATACCTTTAAGCTTTTTTAGATATCATTAAGGAGAATCAACAATCCAAACAAATTTATTCTTCAACGCCATTAGCATCTTTGGTAAAGGACCCCTGAAGTTCTGTACCTGTCCTTTACCTCTTTTATATGTGACTAACTATTGAACGTAAACACAAAAAGCGCAACGTGTGTTTTGCGCATGTGTGTCAGCAGGGGGTGTCAGTGGTCTAATAAACTAACTAAATCGATAACTTTTCACATTTATTTATTCCGTTCTTCATTAAATATCTATATATTCATGAAAGCAAATGGTTAATCTAAAGTCAAATCTAAAGAAAGGGTAATATAGGATGTGCAATCCACCTCACCTGCATGTCTTTTGGATTGCTGATATAGTTAGACTATACAAAGCTGATATAGTTAGACTATACACAGCTGATATAGTTAGACTATACACAGCTGATATAGTTAGACTATACAAAGTCCACATAGAAAGGTCTCCTGACCCAGCGCGGTTCTCGAACAGGCAGCCCATCTGAGCCACCCTGTAACAGTCACATTACTTTTAATGATATTTCCAAAATCAAAAATAACCCCAGTCAAGCACTAAAAATACACCCTTAAGATAAGGGCTGAGCTATCCATCTGTTAGTTTGCTGTGTAACAATCCTGTTCACGGTCGCAAATATTTTATATGTTTGGTTTTCATTCTTATTGAGCGATGTGGTCAGTGACCGACCAGTTTGTTACTCAACAGCCGAGATCACTGAACTCATCCAAACCCTTGCGTAACATCACCATCATCTGCAACCCGAGAGGACAGGAGACATCCTGAAAATTACATGAACAAACAGGCAGAGATGACGAGTTTCAGTACGTGCCTCTCATGACCAATCATACGGCGATTTATAGCGCATGCATTCAGCTCCCAACATGTAAATGAATGACGTTTGACAGCAACAGCAACTTTCCGCTACAGGTCAGACGCGCACTGAAGCAGTAAAAGTCAGGCGGGTTTGACTGATGTAAACGAAAGCCGTCGGAGATTTAATCGTAACGGGAAAATACGGGAAAATAATCACAATTTAATAACATTCCTCGTGCTTCAAGAAAATAACGGAATAAAGCAGGTAGGGAAATACAATGTATTTCAAATACAAAATGTTTGTATTGTAAAATACAAAAGGCTACAGCAATCCATTGCACATTGCAATATGAAGTTTTAAAGGGTGAGATACAAATATGATTAAGGATTAAACCCTCCGGGAACCAGTTACGGTTACTGTTGCAGACATTGGATTCAACACCATATGCAGAAGTGAGGCGTATCTGATTTTGTTGTATGTAGATATAACTGGGGTTATAACTGCAGGTATTTCGTTACTCTGCTGTACTTTGCACAGTTAAATGTGAGAGAGGTTAGTGAAGAACAGAGAAGTAGACAGGTTAGATAGTAGATAGTAGTAGGTTTGCATAACAATCTTTTTATTATGCTGATTGTATTCAAAAGTGTATTGCATTAATGTAACACATATTTGACACAAGCTTGGTTACATATGTGGGTATATGTTTAAAGCATTGCAGTTGCTTTCTGATGAGGTTAAATATTTTGATAATTCATTGGAGTGAATAATAAAGAATGTGAGGTGCAAGACAACTTATCACAACCGCTTGTGCTCTTTTCATGTATTAAATATTTAATATAATGTACACACATCTGCTGTTAATATTATATATAAAGTGCAATATTACTTACCCCGAGGCATGTTTTTTGAAGTCTATGGTTGTGTTTTATGTGTATGTTCATGTGTGTTATTATTTAACACCCATATGCAAAAGTTAAATAATTAGAAAAGAATTAGAAATAAATCACTTTAAGAACATTTTATTTGGTGCCAAAAGGCTCTGGCTGCCAGATTCTGAATTTCAAACAGAGCCTTTGTCAAACATGCCAGGTCATGTCTAGGCTTTTTGTGATTTAATTAGAGCAATTTACTTGAATTATAAATCCAGTATACAGGAAAAGAGAGGCTTACCCAATTTGAAATCTTGGCAAATTGATCAAATATCATTGAAATACATTAAGGGCTGTTTGTTTGTATTCAAAGTCCAGGTGTTGAGCTGCTTCAGTGTTTCCTTAGGCAAACCCATAATTATAGGACAGTTCTAAGAAAGAGTATCTGTCAGTGTCATTCTAATTACACCATAATGTGGACATAAAACACACTGTATTTAACAGCCTCACTTTTCTACGAAGAACATCGCTCAGACAATTACACCCAGCATGCTTCTGGTACTGGTTCCCTGGCAACATAGAGAAAGAATTACTTGTGTCTTTCTAACACTCCCTAGACATCTGTTTCATTTTATGTTTTGATTTATCCTTTAGCTTGTAACAGTAAAACATAACACAACTAATGAAACTTTGTAAAGTATCTAAACCAGAACATTACAAACATAGTGATAATTGTAAACTTCTCTCCTCCATTAATTGATTCTTCTTTTCTCTTTATAGTTTTTTTCCTTGGTTTGTTTTGATTTATTCTTGACCTTCTGTGTTGTATTTCTCAGGATTTTGGTCTGTGAAAATATCACATTTGGACATTTTGTTCCTGAACTCGGCCTTAATATCAATATAACTTGAATACTAGTTTATAGGCCATTGTACTATTTAGCTTTCAACTGCTGAATAATTGATCAGGATTTGAGTGTGCATGCTAGTGGTGTGCTACTGTGTTTGTGTTCTTGGTTTAATTAGCATTATTAGCATTCAGTGTTTGACTATGACTGTTTGTCTGTTTAACACACGGCACATAGAGAAGCGTCCTGCAGATCAGCACAAGCCTGAATAGGAATTATTGAGGCCTGTTTGAAAGGTCATTATTTTACGATGGTTCTCTGGAGATAAATTTGCATACCCACCTGCAGCATGATGCCAGTCACCCCGTCACAGTGCGGTTAAGGCCTGGAGCAAAGTTTAGATTGTGTGTTTGGTTGTGTGTCTGGTGCTTGTTAAAACCACACTTCTGGTTATTAGACTTGGGCAGAAAAAAACAGAAAGGCAGGAGGGATTTTTTAGGGATCAGAGAATGAACAAGCATGCAAATGCTGCAGCTGACATGTTAGAACATGGTTATAGATTAGATAAACTCTTTTGCTTCTAACTCTATCAGAATGTCGGTAAAAGTGTGATTTTGTGTGTGAAGTTTTTTAGATGCTTTTTTCTCAGACTTTTGGACCCCAATATTGTTTGGGTGAATAGGCTTATATGTGTCTTATTTTCCCATTAGAATGACAGATATAATGAACAACCCAGAACACAATCGAGAAGACTTTGCCATGAGTGCTTCAGAAGAACAAAGTGTTTCTCTTCAGGTCTGTGTCTGTTCCAAAATTCCATTTGTCATTTCACCCACAGACATCAAACTAGCATAACATAAAATCTTGCTAACTGTCAAACCTCTCAATCAGTAAATATGGTGCAATTAGATCAGGTTTCTCGTGTCAAGAAAATCAAATACCACATGTTTTGTGACACCCCACTGCATGTAATGGGATTGGAGTCAAAACCATGTTATTGGATTTCAATGAATGTTTGTCACACAAAGCTAGGCAGGTTATGCTTCAAAACTCACTTCACCTTTTAATTAATTTGTTTCTGAATTAAATATCTGATGCTGTTTAAATATCTATGTTCAGATTTTCCCAGATACAAAAGAGCGCCCCCCCAAACTGTCCAAACGCCTCCCCTCCATCGTGGTGGAACCCACAGATGGAGAGGTAGAGAGTGGAGAGTTACGTTGGCCCCCCGATGACCTAGGAACACCAGACCCTGCAAGCAACACACACACACCTTCTCAAGAGAACACACAGATGTCTGATTCTTCAACCCAGATAACACACAGCACGAGTGCAGGTGTGTGAGACTGGTAAGGAAATAATGATGTTTTTATTATTATTTATTTATACCCACATTCATTTGTGCACTATTGTAATGAAAACAAATACTCTTGCTGCCCAATATGTGTGTGCTGCATATGTGTGTTTTATTTTRCAGAATTTGTTTGAAAGTGACTATGCTTGCTTTTTTTACCCTTAGATGAAGTCAAGTGCAGCGACTTGGAACCATCAGGGCCATCTGAGCGTAACTGAAATTTAATAAAGATGTTTTCACAAGTCTATCATTATCACAAGTCTCAGTTCTCACTCACACAGTTCTCACACACTGGAACACACAAACACATACTGACAACCATATAAGTAGCAATTCTCACAAGCAAGATGAAAAAGATCAGAGCACTTTAAACAAAACATGGCTTTAAGACACTGTCTAAAAATCCTTGTATTTTAAAGTCTTTGTCATTGTAAAATTATTGTTCTAACAAACTCACAGTTTTTAATGACTGCTGAATTTTTTGATGTTAAACTTACACTGGATTCAAATGTAAAGGCACAGTTTTATGCTATTCATGCTGAAACTGATTTTAAAACCACTATGAAACATTTAAGAGGTATTGCAAGAAAATACTTAGCTCATTTTTATGTAATCACACCTTATTATGTAAAATAATATTTCATATATTAACCTTATTTAAAGAACCTACTTGGATGTTACAGTAATCTTTCACTTCAGAAATTCTGTTATTATATACTTGCCATCATATATTAGGGTGAGCAAAACATTACTGAACTTTCAATTTCAATTAACTATTCCTATAAGCAAAAATATATAATGGCCTAAACCAGGCTAATACTGCATAAGTCATTCAAATCTAATTTCTAATACAGGCTTCTCTATTACTAACAATATATTCTGTCCACATGAAATCTAAGGAGAGAAAGATGTTTTTGTTTGATATTATGCCTTTTACATTGATGTATTTTAGAATCCTTTGAATAGACTCTGTTATTAGGCTATTGCAGTGACCAATGTGAAACTTATATTTATGAGAATTGTTCATTACATCATCAATGGATGAAAAGTTTATGTGAGGAGACTCCATGCACATTATGCATCATCTGCCTGAAGCTCTAGTGGAATAGCTGTCATGGAACTTTAAACATGTCTGCCTGTCAATCATTCTTACTGATCCCTCTGAGCACTGTCTGACTCTCTGCAGACTTAAAATGATCAGAAGCTTGTTGTGCATGAACACAATATTTTTTAAAGCTGTGCTAAACACAGCACAAAAGCCGGAGGCCCACAGGGACTGTCTGTTATACTGGCATCAATTTTATTTAGTAATCCCAGTCTTTAATGGAATAGTTAGTGATACTGAAATTTTAACATTTATTACACATAGCACTCATGATATATCCGCATCATCTCTAAATTCCTATAATGAAACTTGCTTGACATATATGCATACATATATATATATATATATATATATGTGTGTGTGTTGTTTATATTCTATTATAAGCTCTAATATTGTCTACAATACCACTGTTAAATGACTTCTGCTTTTGCTCTTCTGTTCATGGAAGTTATGACTTTTTTTCATTAATTAACTTTTTTGTTTAGTAAAATATGTTAAGAGATTTAATTGCCTTCTTTCTCATTACAAATGTGCAGTACAAATGAACTGATATTTTTATATTGCTCCTAATATGTATATGTTGTTTAGCAGAATTGTTTTTAATGTTAATAAAGATAATATTAGATAACTGCTGTGACTGATAACTGAGTGTGTATCCATCTTTGTGTGTACCCATCCACCCTCTTTATTTCTAACATTATATTATTTGCTTACATTGTTAATTAAAAATGACTAAATGATACTTATCCTCTTTCTATTAAAAGTTCAGGCAGTTTTAATAATACAAAGAGAGGCACTGTCATGCTCAAGACAATATCCTCTTAGACACACCTGAACAAATCTGAACAGTGTGGTCTCAGAAAAATTCACAAAAAATGTCTTTTACCAGAGGACAAAGATGAATAACTGGGATGTGGTTACATCTTCCTGACCTTCATGTTGACTTTCATACCTGCCCAGCAAAGTAAAGAATGTTTAAAGCGGATATTCAGAACTATTGAGCATTTTGAGTGAACATACCATCAATAAAGGGACTAAGATGACCTAAATGAAGTGTTTCACATGACACTGCCTGAAGTGAACTTATCTGTATAAGTATTGGGACCAACAGAAAAAGGGGACATGAAGAGATTACATCTCTTCCATGCAGATCAGTGACCTTTCTATGATTAACCTGACCCTGATGACTCCAGTTCTGTCTGCTGCATGTAATGGGGCCATTTGGTCGCTAACCACTGATCCGGAAATCCTCCAACAAAATGAAAAAAGCAACCGGCCAACAAGCAATATTTCCCCAATCACATTGCCTGTCCTCAGTTAATGTTATTGTTTTCCCCTTTATCTCATCTCCGCTTCAGTCGATGCCCTCTGTGATTGTGCTGGGTTACTATGGCGATGTTTTAATGTAGGGATTTGGTTACATCAGACATGGATAGTGGCACTTGACCCAGTTCAGCAGGAGCCTGATTAGCAACAGAGCTATCGGCTGCACACACCACACCACATCACCTCCATCATTATCATTATCAGTCCTAGTCTTACGTCTTTGTTTGTTCAAACCATTTTAGACTCTTAGATCACAGTACAAATGGTAAAAATGTATCAAATCTCTGCTTCAAAGTGTGCTGGCAACGAATGGCCTGTCTTACTGGAAAGTGAAGCAATACAATTTCTCTCAGTAGTTAGATTTGCTTTTAACTTCCCTTCTTTTAAAACAGCTGATTTTAGATACAGTTGAGGCAACAAAAAAAAACGACCTCTTTTTCCCTCTTTCTGCATAGTTCCTGTTTTTGTACTGGTGTGAACAAAGGTTTTTAATCAATTATAGTTTAGTACGTAATAAGTAAATGTGTATCAACTTAACATACTCATGCCAAACAAAATGATGTGTTTTTATCAAAGATAAATTAAGAAAAACATTGTACCTTTAAAATTAATATATAGATTTATAAAGAAATATAATAGACTCATTTGATTAAAATGATTAGCTGCCATGTGTGGGTGATTTTCTTTACTGGAAACGAGATTTACATTATTAGTGTACAGGGTGCAGTCATTTCAACAGAAAGTGAAGCTACAGTAAATGTGGGATCTGTATGACCTATAAGTGTAATCTCTATAGTATTTTAATAGCAGTATATACTGTATCTTAATAATATTATAAAACGGCAAAAACGTGGCTACAGGCAAAAGGTAGTGTTTTAAGTTAATGTGATTAAAAGTAAATTTTAAAACGTTGTGGTTTATGTAATTAATGAGAATCTCTGAAATTGTTCCACATATGTTAAGAAGAAAATACTTAATTGATTTTCATACTTATAAAACATGTTAATATAATGTCATTTAAATTAAATAAAAGAAAGAAAAGTTTTTATGCTAAAGTGCCTCCTTGTGTCGGGGGCTAAAGACCCTCACCACCTCATTTTTCACACATTTTACTGCTTTTAAATACATTCTGTCATCCAATAATCAGCTCTGTTCAGGAGCTTATATTTTATTGCTATATTACTATTTCTTTGACCTTGTTCAAATATTCATCCCTGATCACTTCACACCTCTGTGTTTCTGACTGTGTGTGCATGCACATGCTTATTTGTATTCTCTGTCTCCCCTTCTCCAGCAGGTCTGGCTCAGGTGACAGATGGATTGTGAAGAGCTTGTCGCTTATCTGTCAGTGCTTGTTTGTGAAGGGAGCTTTCATGAGAACTCTATTATAAGCCTTTCCATGTGGTCGGGAGTGGGGGTGAGACTAAGGTCACCTTACACAATAACATAAAGACCAGCAATGTCAGTCCATTTAGTGGCACACAAAATGTGAAATATTTGTGATATTATACCCCTGATAATTCCTCATCATTCCAGGAGGAACTTCAACCAGTCAGCGCTTAAAAATTAACCCTGAAGATACTGTTCATGAGTATCTTAATAACGTCATCTTCTTGTGTTATTATTGATTTTTTTTAAACATATCATTAAGGTGAAACACACATAAGGAACTAAATGTTGCATATCTGTCCTTGTTGCCTATTTGTTTATTCTAACCAGAATGCAGCACTCAGTTTTGCCTCTCTGCCATGCTTTTTCTGTCTCTGAAACCTTTCCTGACACAGACAGTGACACAAGCTGGCCGTATTTTAATTAGTGAACAAGAGAAACAAGAGAGATAGATGAGGAACAATAAAGATACAGTGCAAGAAGAAATTGTTGTTTTTAATTGTGTTATTGGCACCAATGCATGATTACATTGCAAGAAAAGTTGTTTAATTCATGTTCAGGCCATGGCTGTTATGGTGTTGTGCTGGTTTGCTCATTTTCTCTGTGGCTTTGAACCTTTGTTTTGCACTTGGCTGTGGATCCATTATGCATGCAAAGCTTTACATTTGCATCAACAAAATTAGCTTCTCACAAGCAAGAAAGTTCCTCTGTGTATTGAATGTGATAGATGTTTGTCAGTGCAGATACAGGGACTAAGAATAAATTGCAGATGGATGGATGAGTTATAGCTGAATACAGATTCCATCTGCGGCTTTGCTATTTTTCTTGAAACCAGAGTAAAAAACTAGGACAGACTGGTTTTATTTTTGATACAGCAATAATCAGTATTTGGACCAGTCATTAGTGCTCATCTCCCCTCAAGTGTTTTTAAAAGCTTGAAAAACAAACTAGATTTCTGAAGGGTGTTCTGGTATTCTGGGTGACTGCATACTGACCTAAGTCAAAGAAGCCCCACCCCCGAACGTCTGTGATATTCTGGTCTCTAGTTATGGTTTGCTTACCTTGTTACCTTGCTTGTCCCACTCCTTTATTTGTCTGCCAGGCAAAAGGCAAGCCTAATCGCACCTGTCTTTATTAAGTCACAGTATTACAAGTGTCATTTATATTTGTAGCACAAATAGTGCATAATATGATGTATCAAAGCTAACATTTATGGTAAAGTTTAATGAAAGCCTGTTATATGAAAGCTTACCTTCGCAAACACCACTGCCATGTGAAGCTTAAGCATAAATGTATATATAACGGGCCTATGTATAAAAATGAAAGAGAAAGATCTCTCCCAAGCACATCCCCATCTCTTACACCTCTATTTATATCTGGGTTGCAGGTTTTTCTGTGTCTATTTCAACTGCTTTCAGCATTGTGTTACTTTTTCTGAACACAGTTCTGCCCAACAGTCTCGCCAAATGCTGCTATTGTTAGTCCTGCAGTGATATACAGTGATGTAAAGTGGGTTAGGTGTTAGGTGGGTATGGAAAACTCAAGAGTGATGTGGTGATTATATGCATGTGTCTGCTGTGTTTCAGCATGACATCTGCTCGTGATGAGGTGAGTTGGAGCGAGAGAATGCTTGAAGGCATTTGTTGTGAACGACAGTCTGAGCCAAATATAATATTGTTTGAGCACCAGAGACAATGTCACTAACATGTACATTCGCAAACACACACATCTTCAAAGTGACACTCAGGAAGTCACCAGCTGCCTCCTGTCACTGTATTCAAATCAGCCAGAATAAGTTTTTAAGAAAGAACGGTAAGAAGAGAGATGTGAGCAGTGAAAGGAGAGAGGAGACAGAGAAAAACTATAGTTCCATGAACAGGCAAAGTAGGGCACGTTGCAAAAAAAGAGGTCTTAAAGATTCATGGGATAAAGACAAGAAAGATGGGCTATTTAAAAGAAAGATTCTATTTAAACTAGAGTTTGTAACAATTGTGTTTTTGGCAACACAAAGTGTGCACATTTTGTGTAAATACAGTGAATTCTGACTCTAAAGATGATGTTATGCAAAACTTATGGAAGAACCAACATACAGCATTCAATTTCCAAATATCTTTTAAATCCCCTGTTGCCCATGTAGTTTTAAACTGTAATCTTAAGGACATGTGTTTAAAAGCCACTGGAAAGCATTCTGCCCTGGACTCTCTCATGCAAACAAACACAGACATTACCTGGATATGACATAATATACAACATTAAAATACAGTTCATTTTTATAATAGTTAATGAATACAAATAAAGCATTCATTTATATACATATAAATATGGCAGTTCACAACAGGATTTACCAAAAATAGAATCTCCTCAACACCACTGTTTAAATGAGCATTTTTTCCTTAAAACACAATCTACACAAATCCCACTTACTGTAAATCACACAATTAATTAAGATTTTATAGCCCACACTGTGGAGTTGTGCACAGTTATCACAATTGCTAAACAGAATAAATACTTTCACACGATTTACCAATGTAGAAAAAATACAAATGTTATAACTAATGTGTTGTCTCCCTCTAGTGGAAACATACACCAAAGCATACACCAAATCTCATGTCTGTAGGGAGTGTTTTCTAGCTTCTAAATTTACTATAAAAAAAGGAGACAATTCTTTTCCATTGTGTCCTTTTTTCTCCTCAGTGTGATGATTCCAGCAGCAGTATTGCCAAGTGAAATCTCACTATAAAGAACATAAACATTATTTAATTGAAATATATTATGTATATCCAGTATATCTTTAAACTGGGCATGCATACAGTAATGTCACAAAAAATAATCATCCTGGCTGATAATTGTTTGTTCTATGTGTTGTGAAATATTGTGTTTTGTTGGTACTGTACTTTCAAGACAGTTGTGTTGATATAACATCCTACTTGTTGGTGTATAAATATAAGTTAGAAAATCTCCTGATGACATACTTTGATACAATGTTCAGCATTCCAAATAAACCCATCTGCTATTAAGTCATTGTAATATTTACAAAGTTTTGATTGGTTGGCCTTTTATATCCATTTGCAAAATGCATTGTGTTCATAAAATGCTTTCTATTTTCTATGTTATTATCTACTCTGGACAACAGCAAAATCTCTTTCATAATATTATTTATACAGACTAACCCATACCGTTTCTCAAACACAACAGCAAGTCTACCTCAGAATGTTTTTTATATTGCAAACCACATAACAGTTTTTATTAGATAAAATTTTAGCTTTTAAAAATGTGCTGTAGACCTTAAAAATATGGATAATAAAGAATGACAAAATACCTCAATGTCTGTGAAGAAATTGTGCTCATGATTAACATTCTCATTGTCCCGTTTAATCAGATTGAACTGATTCATAATCTGATGCTTCTCCAAGCTAAAACCATTATCCTTGAAGTACAGCAGTGCTGATATTTGCTTCTTGCTGGAAAAGGAAAGGTACAATAAAAAAGTAGCTAAAAAATTGTTAAACAGCGGATGTTCCGAAACATCTTACCATGCTTACCTGATGTCTGGGTAGTCACTAACCAATGGCTTTAAACAGTCTTTCATATTTTTCTCATTTTCCATTCCGATAATGCCACTAAGATAATTTCCCAATGGATACAGCCAGTGTAAAGAGGACCCCTGAGTACACAGGAACATTTGTAGATCATCTGACTGAAAAATTCTGTTGTTTATTTTATATGTTTGTTTATGGATTTACCATTTCATCAAACAGTTTCTTGAGCTTATTCCATTGCTCTCTTATTTTATTAGCAGCATCTTCTTTCTTTGTATTTTTGCACGAATACTTTTTCTTCATCAGCTGGGAGACGTATTCTTTTGCCACATAATAGTGCACATCATTCACAAACATCTGTGAGTGCAGATGCAGTGTTAAAGTCACTCTCTTCAGTGTTTAGACAGCATCCGTGAGCAGGAGAATGGAGGCCTACCTGAGCTGCTGGATTTCTCATGGATTTACACAAGCCTGAGTAGTTCTCAATTATGGTGGTCACTTCTGTGAAATCTTCATCTGTTTTGAGCCATTTCTTTGTCATCATACCATTCAAAAACGGCTTTAAAAAATATATATATATATCTCAGTTAAATTTGAAATGACATTTAAGATGCTTTTGACTAGTTTTGTAGACCTAGAAGTTTTTCATTGTACTTTTTCCAAGATGTCTGAAAAATGTTAACACACACAGCCCCACTTGGCTAGTGGCACCAACTTAACAGTCAAAGCTAGCTGATGCGTTGGACATATTCAGTATATTCAGTAAGGCTCACCTTGATGTCAGTTTTGAAATGTTCCATCAGGGTTTGGCTGAGTCTTTGAGTCAACCCATCCACATCTTTCTCCAACTGCTCCACCTGAGCTGAGCAGCTCTCCTTATAGCATTGTACCTGCTCTCTGTATCATCAACACGGAAACAACATTACATGAACATATACACTCATTAATTGCATACATATGTGAGCTATGTTTCTGTCATGGTGGACTTACCTGAGTGAGGTAAAAGAGTTGATGTAGGTGATTTGATACTCCACCCACAGCCAACAGTCTAGCATGTCAGAGGACAGAAGAGAGCGGGTATGCTCTGTAAACTCTTCCTCAAACCTTAAAGAAAAGTAAACCTTCAGACATCACAGAGCAATGAGTTCAGGTTAAACAGTTGAAATACTGTGGAACAAACCTTCTTTGAAACTGATTTAGCTCCTCCAAAGAATTACCTACTATCAACTTCTCAAGATTCTCATCGATCTTCTTAACATTTGCAGCACAAGTTGCTATCAGCTAAATAGACCAATCACAAAGATTGTTAAATTTTGGAAGACAGAAAAATCTAAATAATTACAGAAAAGTGTACAGTAATAATATAATTATACAAAATATAATGAATAAAGAAGATGTTTATATAATAATATATTTATATTATTGTACAAATATAAATATCTAATATTAAAAGTACTTTACTCATCATTGCTTTACTGTATATACCTGACAAATGTCCACATGGATTTTTGAAGAAAGAAATACATCATCTGTCTTGTCTGGATTTTTCTTCATTTTCCACACCTGGTCTCTTTCCGTGTTGATGAAATTCTCCAGTGCTGCTTTAAAGTCCTTCTAATGTCACATATGCCAGCATAACAAACAGATGTCAACAAAATCTAAACATTTATGTGATATATTTGTTTAACATTGAACTAGTAATTTTTTTGTCTCAAAAGCTCACCATCAGCCCATCACAATAGGCATTCTCTGAATCTTTCTTCAGTTTAGAAGCCCTCTGCTTCTCTCTCAGATCACTGTGATAACAGAATAAAAAATGAGTTCATGCTAAATTCTATCCTGCTCCATTCATTTGTGTTTTGTTATTAAACCATCTTAACTCAGCAGCTCACCTTGGGTAGCAATGCACAATGAAATCTAGAAGTGTAAGGTAATCTTTCTGCTCTTTCACCTGTTCCAAAAGACCCTTTAGATGCTCTTCCACAACCTCATGATGGCAGGAAACATAGGTTTCAAACACATTAAAGTCTGATGGATATAAGCTCAAAAGTTCTGCTTTCACTCTTTCCAGATCTTCCACAACCGCTTTACCCAAAAGCCTTAGATGCACTTCCAACCAGGAAGTGTTCTTCTCAGGCTTGTCCATGTGAACTTCCTTCAATGTGTCTCTGACCCCATCTCTTACTGCATTTTTCCATGTCTCCATCCATCCCTCAATCACCACTGGTTTCTTCTCCACCTCCAGGATTATGGTGGACACCTGCACTAGTAGCTCCTTATTGAAAGAAGGCAGTGTACTAGAGCGCACAATGTCAGCCATTTTATTCTTTAGGGTGTCAAATAGCATGTTAATGTCTGCCTCTTTGTTGTCTAGATCCACGGCAGAAGCTCCTTCTGCCAAAACTCCTCGCTCCTGTTGAAGCTCCAGGTGCAGAGAAAGAAGGTTCAGATAAGCCTGCTTCAGTTCATTCATTTTTAAATAATCCCTGATTTGAGAAACTGTGGTGAAAACAAAGAGGGAATGAGAGTGTAGCTTTGATTAATGTTACACAGAGCACAGTGCAGTTAAGAGGCCTTTATTATACCACACCAAACACACCAAATAAATAGATTTACCTGAGCATGGCTTAGGAGGGATCTCTGTGTCCACAATGTGAAAGTTTTCAGTGATTTTCATCTCTTTTCTCTTCATTGATAAAGATTTCTTCCATTTAATGGTCTTAGCACTTTTTCTAAGACTGCTCATCCTGCGAAAGACTTTCTCCACTGTGCGGACACATTAAATATTAATTATTTAAATTGATAAAACACATAAATCAGCTATGAACTTTTCTTCCTCATTCTAACCCACAAATTGTAATCTTACCAGAAGAAACGGGGGATGTGTCCATTGTTTCACTTATTCCAAACTTTTGATGTTGATGATAACAGATCTAACAGATGAGACAGAAAGTTTTATGTGTCGCTGAAATGTTTTCTCTGCAAACAAAACATTGCTCATCTTACGTCAGCTTCTACGTAAAAATAAATAGTATCAAACATTTCTCAGTCTCTCAAGTGGTTGAAATAACTTTAGCAGGTGGCAAAACATCTGATTTGCTGACTAGTAAAAAGCTGCTACATACTGTATATTATTGTCCATATAGTCTATCCGTCATTGAATAATGAAAACAGGTAAATTTCTATGTATCATTTTGTGCTCTTACCTGGAGGATTTTCAGGAAGTGTTTGCCTGTACTATTTACCGTGAAACTGTATTTAAGTCAGACATTTACTTTCACTTTCTACTGCTTTGTTATGTGGGGAGGCGTGTTTTGGAAAAAGGGCATTTAGGTAAAGCATTATAATGTTACAGGCTTTTGTCTGCATAAGAGTAGGTTACTTGAATTTAAAGGAAGTAATAATAAATCCTACAGTACAAAGATCTAAACCAACACTGGTTTCTTTAAATGTTCATAAGTTAAATTGTATGTTATTTACAATATGGAACTCAAAACAGCTAAAAACTAAAACTAAGAAAAGCTACTACTTTTTATACCAAAGTTGACAACCTAACCTTTGTTGTGTTCCACAAGTTTAAATGACATTTATGGAAATAACAAGGCTACATAATGCTTTGCATACCCACCCAAATGAATTTTCTTTCCCAATAGTAAGCACAATTTTCAACAGATTTTGAGAAATTGAAAGTGATGTCTAATCATTTTCTAAATAAAAGAAAACACAAGGTCAGTGTGTTTCGCACTGAACTGAATCGTTTGATGCTTTTTGTTAAGGCAGCGCTTAGACTGAACCGTCTCGTGCCCGTAATGATTAACATGCACCTACTCAGTGACGTTTCAAGGTGAACATTTCCAAGGGTTTTTTTTTTCTTCTTTTAAATGGCAAGTTATGTGTTGTTTTTACCCAGTCTTTTGCGACTGAACCTGTTGTTATTGTTGTTGTGCGTAATAGCTGTATTTATATCTGAAGCGGAAAGTGAAGGATAGTTCGCTCGTTGTTCTGTGGACATTGGTACGACCCCGGACGTCAGGTGAGTAACAGGCAGGGAACACAGTACGTTGTTTATAAATATATTTATACTTTAATACATGCATTAAAGTAGTTTACAATCGCTTTTAAGCATTATATGAACTGTTGGACCGTCAAAATGACGTAGCATTGAATCCACATATAGGAAATAACTATTTAGCGCAATCTTTGTTGTGGCTACTGCATGCCTTAGTGTTAAACGGTTTGGTTTTGCTGTAGTAAAAGTCTTAAACGCGATTTTTGTGAAAGATAAATGTAATGTGAAATTTTAACGTACACATCTTCATAGGTAATATCCAGAGAGACAGTTCAAACAAAGCAAACTGTAGTTTTGTGTTGTCGCTCTTCAAAGACTTCCGACCCTTACAACCATTTACCGTATAGTTCATAATAACGTATAGTTAGTTACCATATAGCAACTATATGGTTACCATTCTGTTTTTAACTATGTGTGTATAGAAAAAGTCTAAATGGAAGTTCTATCAACCTTAGTTTAGTGTTGAATATAGTAAAGTATAACAATATTAGTAAATAATACAAATACTGATTGCTGCTAAAATATAAGGACCAGCAAATCTAGGACATCTGTAAACAATACATTCATAATATTGTTTATGCAATGTTTAAAGTGACAGTCTAATCCCACAGTCATGATAAAACTGGTTTATGATAGTATCAGTAACCATGTGATGTGTATGCAACATAATGGTGCAGAACTAAATATTAGCAGGACTGGTTCTTGTGTTGACAATGTGGGTACATGCCTTTCCACGGTCATGATAACACACCTTTCACACAGATGCAGCCTGGTGAAAAATGCAGTGTTTTCAGTAAACAAAAAAACTCAGAAGATCATGAGCTATCTGCTGGCAGATTCAACACACACTCATTCTCATGCAACACCCTCCAGACCTTCAATTGTCATTTTGGTACATTTAATGAAGATCTCTTCCAAATTCTTGCTTTATTTTCTGTAGGCTTGATCAGATTGATGCCAAGCAAAATGGCAGAAAGTGGAAGAGGTGAAGCAGACGGGGATAATGAGGTCAAAGACAAACTTGCGGATGACGACTCACTTCACACGACATTTTTGAAAAACGGTGGTGAACAGATAGACAGCCCTGTCAAGAAGTCTGGATTCATGAAGTCGTTCAGAGCGAGTTTAAAAGTGGTAAACGAAAAGAGCCCTTTGACCTTAAAAAACAAAAGGTCAGAGAATACCAGCAATGACACAAAACAAATCTCGGATTCTCCACTACGCGCACCAGACTCTCCAAGTAAGTGCATGACTGCAGGATTTATTTGAAGAATTGTTGTGTTTTACACTTACAGTAAAATGCAGTAGTTTATCATGGCCAGTGTAAGAGGTCAAACAGAAGACTGTGGCCATCTTGGAGTGCTGTATGTTGAAAGTAATGTTTTTAAAAGTAACATTATACTATCTCATCATAAATGTAAGATCTTCTGGAGTTGTTAATTAAATATTGTTAAATAAGAATATTGTTATTTAAAACAAACCTGCCTAGAAACAGTCATTTTATTGTCTTTCATAACGGACATTTTTTGCAATGGCAGAAAAAACAAACTATGTCTCCTGCACTTTAGGATTGAGTGCTGAATCTCCCTCACAATCTTCTCAAAAATCTTCTCTTACCAGAACTATGTCAGGTAAAACCTGCTGTTTGCAAGTTTCACATCCTCTAGTCTAGGTACTTAATATGGGCAAACTATAGACGTTGAGTCAATATGAGTGAATGAAAGTCACACCATTATCCTGCATTATAATATAACTAAATTAATGCAATTAGGTGTTTAACAATGATTATGTTGACAACAAAAGGGTTTCATTAAAGTGAAATAGATTTATGTTAATATTGTGTTGAAAAATTGATTTTAGCTTGAGAACAAGATTAATTGATTGTTACACATAATGACATGACTCTTACTCCACAGTAACTAATTGTTTTGTTCTCAGATTCTGCAGTGGCAATAACATCTAACCTGGTAAAGAGGGGGGTGTCACTCAGGCAGAGTTTGGGTCTGGGCACAAAAAAATTCAAACAGGAGCAACTAGAACCTGTAACAGAGGCCATAAGTTTACCTGAAGAGCCAACAGCAGTCATAGACACGGTGAAACAGTTCAGAGACACATACAGTCTGCCAGATATTCCCTCTGTGCCTCTGTCAGGTCAGTGTATTTATAAGCTGTATTTATCTAACACGTTTGTGTGGGGTTTTTTCCAGTATGTTTACAAATATTACTAAAATTGACATTATCCTTTTTATCAGGTTAAATTTAGGTTAAATTGAAACATAGTTAAAGTAGCTTGAATGCACTGTAAGGCTTTAGATGAAGCTATAATTGCTGTACATCATAAAGAAATCTAGACAGAATCTTTACTCCAAAATTGAGTTTAATTAAACGTAAGTTTAAACAAAATACAGCTGTGTTATAGCTCCAGAATCAGGACTTAGCAACATTGCTGTAATGTCAGCTAATGTACTGTACAGCTTTTTGGTCATTGTATTTTTTCATTGCATCTGTATCCTGTTGGTTATTGCAGTAATGGAAATTAACAAACTGATAGAGACCGAAGTTTTAGAGGAGGCTTATGTGAATCTGCTGTCCATGCGCTTTGAGCTTCAACATGAGCATCAAGCTCTGGAGAAAGAAGATTGTGTCATTGAGTCAGTCCATAAGAAGGATCTTCATTTACTATATGGGACACTGAGGGACAAAATTTCTAACATTGTACGCAGCTCCAGCGCCCTGCCCTCCCCCAATAAGGAGCTGTTGGTGTATGTGGCCCACATTATTCTTGAGGAAGAAAAGAGACAAGAAGAGCCAGGAGCCATGCTGGGATGGAGGGAGGCATGGAGAGATGCTATACAAGAAGGAGTCAGAGACATGCTGAAGAAAGTTTACCTGGACAAGCGTGAAAAGAACGCTTCCTGGTTGGCAGTACATCTGGGGCTTCTGGGTAAAGCGGTTGTGGAGGATCTGGAGAGGGTGAAGGCAGAACTTCTAAGTTCATATCCACCAGACTTTAATGTGTTTGAAACCTATGTTTCCTGCCATCATGAGGGTGTGGTGGAACATCTGAAGAGTCTTCTGGAACAGGTGAAAGAGCTGAAAGATTACTACGCTTTCCTGGATTTTATTATTCATCGCTACCCCAGGTAGGTTGCTGATGCAATGTTTACTAAAAATATTTGTTACCCAAAACATTAAAGACTTATTTTCTTTTGATGCCCTACAAATTTTGTATGTATGTGAAACACATCAGCGTATTTTAAAGCGTATTCGTGCATTTGACACATTTTAATAGGTTTTACATCAATAATATGACACAAGAAACAATAATGTTCGATGTAAGTATCTCTAAACCTGACGTGGCCCTTCAAACAGATTGGAATTTCTTATCAACTGTAGTTTTGCACCCAAGTTCAAAGTTTATATAATACTCAAGTTTCTTCATTATCTATATTAACATATACACCAAACTTTTAGCAATGCTTTACTGAGTGTTTCTGTATGAAATGAAAGACCTTCTTGTTGAGAGAAAAATTAGGTCACATTTTCTATCAAAATTAAAGATAAAGGCTCTTTTAAACAGCAGTACATTAAATGTGTATCTAATTGCTGTTGCCATAGTGAGAAGATCATGGGCAGCATCTCCCTGCAACCAGAGATGAAGGCAGATTGGAAAGCTTTGCCACTGGACAAGGATTTCCTTAATCAGACCAAAAGCAAATACTGCAGTCGCTTACAGGTAGATGCACCCACATCTGTGATTCAGTGAGGCTTTGTTAGTGAAACAGGGGCCGTCCTCAGGGGGAGTGGGGGTGGCTACCAGCAGCGTTGTCATGGGATCAGTGACGGGGCCGCTGTAACATGCATAATAAAAATTATGTTACGGTACAAAATATCTTTGTGTCAATAACTTTAGAGATGGGCATGGGTATGACTTGCTGACAGTATGAAGGGTATGTTGTACAGTAGAAATAATTTTATTAAGTCCTGATTTTCTTTAATTCTCTTAACAGACTGATATGAGAACATCACTTGACAGGATTATTGAGCTGGAAAATGAGGAGATGTGGAACAACAGAAGAAAACCAATGATTGATGAAGGACTGTACAGTTCACACATTGACATGGACATCTGGACAGTGAGACAAAGTGTTACATTGCAATTACATCATTTGATTGATTTTCTGTCCTCTGGCTTAAAGGGAAGTCCCTTGATTTCCATCTATATTGCCACAAACTTTTGAGGGCCTTAATTTACCAGTGGAGGGCAGTAAAGTTTCTGGTAATATACAGGGGCCCCTAAAAGTATTTTAGGCACAGTACAGTAAGCAACACTTATGTATCAATGCCATTGCACTTAATGTCAGAAAAGATTGCATAAGCACATAGTTAAGTAATGTCTTTCACAATAGTTTGGTAGTTTTTAAGTGATAAAACTAAATGTATTTAAAAAAGAAAGACACTTCACTGTTTGGTAAGCAAACTTATGCATATTTATGTTTTACAACTCTATCTATCTAAAATTACCCTGTAACCAGCAGTTTATAAGTAGTTGTGAAGAAATGACTGAAAAGTGTATGAGTTGAAATGGCTTAGTTTCATATGTGTACAGATGCCAGTTGGTTTGATTGGACTCAATGTGAATTGTTTTCTTCTACAGAATATTAAAGGCCATATACAGGGATCCAGAAGAATCGATGTAAACCTTGAGCAGAAAGTTGTGCGTTCCTGTTTGGAAGAATTGAAACTATTTCCAAAGCGGTTTGTAATAAAAAACTCACTACATAACCAATGCTAATTGTAATCAGTTTTTGTAATCCCAAGTTTCAAAATCCTCCTCTTGTTTATTTTCTGTGTAAAAAGGATGATGTGCCTCCAAAAGAAATTTAAGTACTTTGTTGTGTATTCAGTTATATATTATTTATTCAGTTTAGTTAAATCTTTGTTGTCTGTTTAAGTTAAGGTCTAGTCAGGTCATATAAACATACATTAAGATACATAAAATACATTAAAATACTTTATAATACTTTTAACGAGTATAACAGCCTAAGCAATAGGCAAAAAATGTAATTAAATGTAATTTTAAAACTATTCTGTTTTAAAAACATTTCTTGTAAACAGTGTTACTTTCACTTTTGTTTATGTCAAATATGATGACATGTTCTTTTCAGACATGTATTAAACCACATCACCGGAATTTGATGTGGTCGCACCTTACATAGATACATTGTTTGTAGCTTTGTTGCACAGGATGTTTGTCACATGGTTCCTTTCGGTATTTGTGTGAAAATACAAAGTAATAATGTTTAATAATTAATGAACTGGAAATGGTGTTATTTCTTTGTTTAGATTCGAGTCAGCGTTTGTTGAGTGGAACAGTGGTCTGTCTAACACTTCTCTCGGGGCAGAATATCATATCAGTTATATTAACAGCTTTAGTGCTCTAAAGTAAGTACTTCCGTTAGTAATTTACTCATTACTCATTACACGCTGCTTACTCATTTACTCATTACTCATTACAAGGTACAATGCTTGTACAATTACTTGATTGGGTGGAGTAAAAATAATATTTAACCGGCTTGTGTAGTTCCAAAGAAGACATATCAGATCTTAGATTGATTACAGAAAGGTTACAGACGTACAACCAGATATTTAAATAAAACAGAAATTATTTGAAAATACTATAAAACATATTAAACATAAAGGCATGCCTGTTACTTTAAGTTAACATTACATTACAGTACATCTCTACACAGCTAGTTGAAAGCATAGCTCTGCAGCTCTCAAAGCGGGTACAATTACCCTGCAGACATGTTACGACACAAACAATTTGTCACGTGATTTCAAGGAATGAATGCGACACAGGTAGGCAGGCAGCTGGCAGGGAAAGTCCCTGACTGTGACATGACTAAAAAATGTAAACAGATTTCTAGGGCATGTTTGTCTTGCTACAACCACATAGCTTAGGCCACATAGGACCTGCTATTGTACCTTTGTGAATTTTTTATGCATTAAAAAAAGTGAGTGTGTAAATCCACAAATGCATGTGCAAGTGAATATATAGTAGAACAAGAGAACTGGGCATAAATATATTTTGGAGTAATGTAGACAGTTCTGAAGAGCTCTGAAGAGTTCTGATTCAGCTCTGCATATTTAAAATTGTTAAATTGTTATTGAACAGTTTATATTGATCACATTAAGGATGTTATTTATCTCTAATACTTTGGTTTATAAAGCAATTTGTCATATATTTGTGAATTGTTTGACATTTGTGGAAAAGAAAACATTTGATGAGTTATAATGTCTTTCCTGCTTGGGAGTCTCAACTATTAATGTAATGATTCCTCCAGAGAGCACATGGAATGCTATAAGGAGACCTGCCTAATCCCATTGGAACAGGTTCAAAAGGAAATCAATGGACTGACCAGCAGACTGAGTCAGAGTCTGATGGAGCAATTCAAAACTGATGTCAAGGTAGGAGGAAATTTGTGTGAACATATATGCAAGTGTTTCACACCTTCACAGCCAGTTGTGCCGATGAGAGATAGATAAGTGTACAAAAATAATATGAACAAAATAATATGTTGACCTTCTAGGGCTTTATTGCAAAGCCATTAAATATGTTAGCATAGTGAATGAATTTAAAGTAACAGTGAACTTCTATTTGTAGCCCTTTCTCAGAAGACAAATGACAAGAAAATGGTTTTCATTTGATGAAGATTTTTCTCAGCTCATCAGCAGAACTAAGTGTCTTTCTGAACAGACCAAGTACTTGAGGCTAACACATAAACAGGTGAGATCTTAACCTTTCAGTTAGTTTCATTTTCTCACATTCTCACGCGTAGACACAGAAAAGTTGTCCTGTATCCAAGCGTGAGAATCACATAATCACATAAGAACAAGATGAACATAGTATTTAAGAACATAGTGGTCTTTGTCCTATTGACTATTTAATCAATATCAGACATATAGAAACAGCAGTGCAGTTACCATTGCTGTGATTTGACTGTAAATTAGCTTTAATATAATGACAAATATATAATTTAGATAGCTTTTTAGATAGCTAATTTAGATAAGTGTCCAAATGCTTTTTGGGACAACTGTACTGTACAATATGTGTACACATACACACTTGATGTATTGCGTTACAATCCATTATCTGTATCCTTTTTTGCAAGGTGGGCTCCTTTAGTAATAATAGAGACTGAGTAGAGAGGGTGGAGTGGAATAAGTTATAGACTGAACTTTAACCTGTGAGAACCATAACCTCTACACCACAGCTCAGTGGTGCAGTTTTATGCCATCTAGATTTATAATTGTTTATCTGTTCACGATTTGTTGTTTTGTTGGTACTCTTTCTCTGTTGCTTTTAATGTTTCTTTATTTATCACTCTTCTGTGTTGATGAACGTTTAGAGCTTTGTAAATGAAGCCCACTTTTTTGTGGTGAAAGAATATGTATCTCAGCTCATGAAGAACAACTACTCATGCAAAAACAGGAAGAATGAGACAGCGGCCTCTAAGATCACCAGCCAGTGGACAGAACTAAAGGCGCTTTTTCAAAACATGGTAAAATACAAACCCTTTGAGTATCATCTTTAAGTATCACTATATGAATTGTGTTTACCATACAGAGTCGTCTGCAGATTTTACACAGAAATTGCTAAATTATACTATTAAAATACAACCAGGTTTAGACACATCTGTCTTTATTATTTACACTTTACAAGTTATTATCAACAAATTATCAGAACTATAAAACACCACCAGTGGATGTCTGAAAATTGTGTAGTGCCCAAAAATAAGTTAAAAATTCTAAAAGTTAAGCAGCCACATACTTAAAATAGCCATCTGTACAATATAAAACAGCAAAGTGTATATAACCTTTGACTGTTAGTATATATAAAGTACAGTGATATACAGTGCTACCTAACATACAAATACATCACTATCTTTCTCCATAGAATTCCACCTTAGATTGGCTCCATCCAGTTGGGAACCAGCTGAGCAAGATCATTGGATGTAAAAAAAGTGACATAAAAAATAACCTACAGACATTGGTTGAGAACTATCCTGACATAAGGTGAGCTTCACCCATGTGTGTATTTAGGAATTCCAAAAGCAAATTTGTTAAGCAGGTTTTCTCAAGGATTTGCCTATATTTGGTTTTAGTCATGTTGGTTCCGCCCATGCCCTTGATAACAGGGTTCTAATATATTCCTCTTTATAGTCATTGGAGAAACTATAGACATTGAATTTTAGTCACTTTAACTCATTATAGTCATTAAAATAGTTGGTGTGTTTGTCACGTCTATAGCCATTGCTTGTGTTTGGGCATTCAGCAGAGTAATCTGAACTTTAGTTGTGTCTGGGCTGTAGCCAACAGCACTTAAACTATAAACTCCAAGCACAAAAAATACCCCAACATTTTTTTTTAATTATAGTTTCAGGTTTCAATTCTGTGACAGATAAACATTTTGCTGTTGTGTAATGCTGCATTTTTGCTGCTAGGTGTCAGTATAAGTTCCAAATGTATTACATGTTGGCCAACATAAAATGACTGAATCATCATTAATACACAGAAGAATGAGCAATAATCAGTATGTGTCTGTGTATATGTGGGGGTGTGTTCTGTTGTGTTCCGAATCACTGTTCCAAACATTGATTCACATTCTCTAGGAGAAGCCACCTCTCAGCTGTGCTGTATTTTCGAGGAGTTATCAGAGGCCGGGAAAAACACGCTGTACTGCAGCGGCTGATGGAGATAAAGAAGAGCATTGGGGATGTGGAGAATAAAGGACATGCACTCTTTAGTGAGATTCAGGCTGCGGTGAACACAGACTGCTTTGCTGGGACACCCTTCACATGTCTTTCCTTCATTGTCCCAGACAGTTAAACCAAACCAGTTCATAATCTTAATTTCCTAACAGTTAGCTGATTGTAAATTAATCAAAATATACTATCTACAGTATATTATAGCGCTATTTATTATTATTGATAATCACACTTTAAATTCTTTGTGAATATAAAGTAGGCCTACAAATATTGGTTTAACCGCCAACCCCTTGATGCATTAACAGAGCATTTCCTGGTTATGAAAGTCCAGCTTGGTGTTTTGTGAAATATATTACATATATTACATAGACTGTTTAAACTTTTAAAAAAAAGAAAATTATTTATTTAATTTTGTTAGGTCATATTTTGTTATTAATTGTTAAAGTTTAAACTTACACACATTAATTTTAATTCAGATATATTTATCAGATATGTAACTTACATAAAGTCCAGAATTGTCTAAATGTAACATTTTGTCATTACCACAAAGAGAAACATTTACTTTTATGTGGAAGCTGCATGGTTACGCTGTATATGTACAATGAGAGTAATACCAAAAATAAACACTAGATGCAGACGGTTATTTCATTAAAACATGAAACAGTATTCAGGTGTTCATGGAGATGAGAAGGCCAAGTCGTCACATGGCAATGTTTCCCATTGTTTATATTCCCGCAATATATATCCGTTATATAGTCCTGAAAATCACAAAGATAGAGGAAACTATCTACATGTAATGTAATCTACATTAAAAATCACCTAGCATCCTTAATTTTTACATCTGAAAAAAGCATTATGGTTCAACTTTCTTTTAAACAGTTTTTCATTATTATAGAAAGTATGCATTTTTTAAGAAGGTTATCATCCTCACCTTACAGCATTCTTTATTTTCATATTTTTTAGTCTGTTTTGCTTTAAATGTACTGCCATATTCACCTTTATCTGTTTTGAGTAGAGATATATCTCTTTATCTTTGATAAACATTTATATCTAATCACACTGTTTTATACTGTGTATAATTTGACGATGTGCCCCGCTCTCATGAACATCAAAGACCTACCTTTCTCTAATAATAACAGTAACGATTCTGACTTTTGTAAGCAAACATTTACTGGAGTAAAACCATGAAGCCCTGGTCTTCCCTGAGCCTACAAAACAAGTTAAAGTAAGTAAAAGTAAATTTCCCTCTAATTTTTGTCATTAGGGTCTCCTTGTCAAACCTCAAAGACTTCCTGCAACTGTTGGGCTGAACCAAACAGGCACTGTGGTTCTGTGCAACATGTCAGACTTTGACAAATGATTCTGAATTGAAATAGATATCAAACAAGTATTTCATTGGCCCTAACAGGTTTACATTATGACATCAAAAGTGATTCAAATTGATGAAATATGCAGCAAAAAAATGGGGGAATGTGGAACTAAGGAAAAATCTGAGACATTGATGAGTGACTACAGCTCACATCAACATTACAATTTGGGTGAGACCACCACCTCTCGTCAAGTCTCTTGTTTTTTATTTATCTTCAGCATCTATCTCTGAGGGCCTCAGATGAGAGCAGTTGATTTCTCATTATCCCCTGCTGGTGGAATGGCTGCCCAGACTGCAGCCAACTCTGCAGCCTGCCACATCCTTGGTGTCCTCACTCATCTACTCCTTTATCTCTCTCTCACTCACTCTTCCAACACATTGTGAAAATTGTTAAAACATTGTCATTTTGTATAGCACTTCACATTTAGTTGCCTCACTAGGATGAATCACTTTGTTGTTTGTTGTTACAACATGTTAAAAGAATATTCCACCCAAAACCAAAAATTACTTTAAGCATTTGATAATTGCCTTAATATAAATAAGAGCATTAAGCAGAATAAGGTAAAACAGTACAAGATCTTTTAGTTACATTCATGTACAGCAGCAGATGCAAATCCAAACCCAAACCACAGAACCAGCCTTTAGCACTGTATTTATCTGCTGTATACTCTTTCAGTTTCTGTTTCTTGATGGGATTTCCCAAACACTTTTATTTTAAATAAGAAAGTGAACACAATAAGCTGTGCGAAATAAGGAAATCAACAGAAAAGCTCTGTATCAATCCACAAACCTCATGCAATGAAAAAGGTTTCCATTGTCCCTGTTAATGTCTGTCAGCGGTCTATAAATTATTTTTATAATTTTTTTCAAAATATATCACATGATTTAAAGGAAATCTCTTAGGTAGGCTGGTAAGAAATACCCCTGAATCTGGGCCACATATAAAACTACTTAAACTACTTAAACTACTAAAAATGTTGTGGTTGTTTTATTAACCAATATAAGGTTAATATCTTTGTAATTTTCTTTTACGTGACAGATGGATGGATGCTTAGTGTTTAAATCAGTTTAAATCAGGCTGCATAGATAGATTTACTTTAGTTACATGATTTCTTCATTCCTGGATGCTGACAATATTGTCAATAGCCTATTATTCCTTTAGAGAGTAAATGCTGTGCCAGAAGATAATTTGTAATTTAAAGTCCTTTTAAATCTGATCTCAGGCAACATGTATGAAATCCTGAATTTACACACATTTCTGTGAGTAGCATTACATTCAACACCAGGACCTATTATATTAAAGTGATTCCTCATTCTTTGACAGACATATTGTATGTTTACTGTGTTTGTCAGACACTGTAAAAGTCAAAAGTAGTTCTTAAATGGCTTGACAACTCATATGAAATTTCCCCAAACATTTTAGAGTTGTGTAATCATCCTGTTCACAAATGCATGCAAATCTGAAAATGCATGTGAAATGCATGGTTCAAGCAGAGTGTACTGTTGTTACTGTTATGCCTCAGTAATGTTTTCACAGATTCACAGTTTGTGAGTCAAACTGCTCTTGAGTGAATGTATATGAAGAGGTGAAGTTTAGGTGGAGTAAACACATAAAAACATAAACACATAATACTTCTATTAACATAAACACAGATACTTCACTGGCACAAATATTTACCATAAGGCATAAACCATAAAAACCATTGACCATAGGAAAACATAGACTTATTTACTATGACTGTAATTACTAAGGTTTGATTTTTATCAATATAAGCCAAATCAATATTTCTCAGTGTTGTAAAATCTAAAATCAGAAAACTTGCATTCTCTTGTATACACTTGTGCTGGTGTTAAAAATATCTATAGGGAGTTAAAATAGATCAGCATAGTATTACAAATAACCCGTTGTGTTGTGGATCAGTTTGGTTTCTCAACTCTTTTTAATAAGAGTTTTATTATAGCTAAGTAACCTTTGTTTGTAGTTCAACTGAACTATTTTTAACATGGAAAACACTAGGAAATATTGTTAATGAATCATTGTTGAGCATAGTAACGTTCTCAAAACAATGTAAAGTAAATATTGTTGTGTCAAATGACAGGATGCAACAGGTCTCACAAGACTGCTTCTCATGTCCAAATCATTAAACATATATGCTGTTATTTGAGGAAAGTGTGGAGGTGTATTATGTTCCCTGTTTCACTTCCTTCACTTCAAAGGAAGTGAAAAATTGTATACTCTACCCAATTACTAAGCTCGGTTTTATTAAAATATAATAGAAAAGCAATATTTCACACAACAAATCTATTCAAGAGGTCAGGAGACGCAGAAACTCCAGTATACAAAGATTGGCAACAGGCATAATTTCATGTTCATATTTTCATAATTTCATAATTTTATTATTTCATAATTTCAGTTTCAATATGTTTCAAAAGTTCTCTATTACTTTAGTATTAAAAGTGATAGTGAATAGACATTCTTACAATTCAATGGGAAAGTTCTTGCCACAGAAATCACTTGTCACCCTGCTTCCCAGCTCCGGTGAACAGATTTATCTCTCTAAGCAAGGTCATAACAAGAGATAAGTTAGGTCAAGAATTTAAGGAAATTCACATTATTAGAATTTTCCAGTAAAGAGTTGTATTCACTGCAAATATCCCTGATTGGGTGAGGAAAGGATCAGGATATCAGGATATTTTACAAATATCCAGTCAATGGGAAATGTGAACATTATAAGGCTCAGGAAAATTACAATGGCATAATATATTAATATTCTATCTGTTTAGTTCATTCAAAATTCAAAAATCTGTACTGTACTTAATAGTTTGACATTTGTTTCACTTACTGTGCTGTTTGTCCGACAGCAAAATTACTACTGTGCTTCAAGGAGTGACCTCGGTTAGTTAACAGTAGTAGTAACTTCCAGTAGTTAATATTTCCCAGTGTATTTACTCCAACATTGCCCAGGTAAACAGCACTGTTTGCCTAAAAAGTAGCCTAGAGCAGTGCATGTTGTCACAGCATATGGGGTATGGCTTTTAAGCACAACAGTAATAAAAACATGGAATAAACAATATATGAAAGAACAAAAAATTTGCCCAAACCCTGAACCCTAAGCTGCTGTGGGATGTGCACATTTGTCTCACAATGTTATTATTGTTTGTCTCATATTGCACATATTGTTATTAAGAACAATTTTATATAATCAGAACATTCAAGTTACATGAGACAAACCTGCAGAATAAAACTTGAGTAAAAAGTTAAAATTAATGCAATTCCACAGCTAAAAACTAAAAGCCACTACTGTACACCTGATACTGAACACCTTATTTCATACTGAAAGTATACAGTAGAGACTCCCTCTAGTGTACAGAAAGGCCTGGCAATACAAATGAAAGTCTTTTACACACATTCTCTGTTGAAACACACGACTCCTCCCAACTTAACGCCTCAAACTCGAAAGAACCTATAAATGTGGGGGGCTGAATTTTTGCCTATCCAGTTCTGAGTGAATGAAAGTAGTGAACTGAATTGAATCATTTTTAGTAATCGTACCATACACCGCTGTATTTTTTTCTCATAAGAAATGACAAACAAATCATCCTCTGACCTGCGAGGATTTGGGAGATATCCCAAAACAATACAAAAACTTGGAAACGTAATTTTTCCTAAAAATGATTTCAAAGCAAGGGGAAATATTTCAGGTAGGAAAAATAAAGTGCTTATTACATCCACAGCAATATTTCGCAATACAAACCCGCAATATTTTATATTGCTGAGTTGTCTTATAATGTAAATTATTCAATTTATTTGTCAGGATATGTTTAAAATAAAAGACACACACACAAAGATGAATACACATTTTGCACTACAACAAAGCAATTAATTGATTGATAATATTAATACATTACTTTTTAAAACACTACACATTGCTTATGCACAGTATAAAGAAAATCATATTTAGGCATCTTTCTCCTGTGTCATACAGAGGAGCTCACCTTTAGGCAGAATCTACAAGCATCACATTTTGTGGATGCAGGAAAGCAACTGATCAAGCGAGAAGAACGTCTGTTTGTTCTGAAGCAGGAAACAGTTGGATCCAAAACAAGGCTAAAGGAAGAAGAAGAAGATTCGGAGGCTAAACTAGTAAAAGACTATGAAGATTTGTTGAAGCTGGTGATGCAGACGCTGGAGGACTTCTTCAACCTCCACAGTGCAGAGGAACAGGAGGTACTGAAAGAAGCAGTCCAAGCCATTCTGCAGGAGGAGAAGCAGGACATGCGGTGGCAGGGGTTTAAAGTAATGGAGCGCCCACCATGGAGGCCAAGATGTTGTAAACAGAACCATGAGGCTCTGCTGGAGAGACTTGTTCAGAGCCGGATGGATGAAGCACATTTAGACACAAGTGTCAAGACGCAATCTTCTTTACACAAATCCATCCTAAGTAAAGCAAAACAACTCAAGGATGACTTGGTGAAAGTTGCGACGTGTGTGAGACACTGCTACCCAGAGCAGGAGAATGTGGTCCAGCTTTATGCTAAACTGTACCATAAGACTTTCAGTGCAGAGTTTGAAGAAGTTACAAAATACGTGCTTTGTGATGATGACTGCATTGTTTTACTGTGCTGGGTGAACAATTATTACCCCAGGTAAGTACCGCAAATGCCATTTAAACAAACATAGCATAATTGACATTTTTCATTTAAAACATATGCCAATGTGAACGTGTTCATTTATGGATGTACATTGGTTGAAGGTTTTTCCTCCATGGAATATGCTTTGAAAGTGTTTAAACAGAGGCACATTTTTTCAAACAGAATTACATTATGTATTGACTTGTTGTTTGTGTGCAGTATTTTAAAGGACAGCAGGATAAAAGAGATGATAGATCACACACAGCTCAGTCCTCTGCTTCCTGATGACATCATTACAGCCATGGAGCAGCAGTTTCTGATAAGCAAAGAGGTGTGATTCTTTAAAATGCCTTTGCATTAAAAATGTAGAATTTCACTAGAATTTCCAGGTATGCTGTATGTTTTTCAGTCAATCATGTGGTAAATAACAGCATTGTTTTTATATCTAAAAGATTTAAATATATCTTATTGTTTTTAAATCATGTCTCTTTGTTAGAATGAGCTGAGCACATGGCTCCACAGAGCTTTGAACACAGAAGAATCTGCCTGGAAGGCGGGAGAATTTCCACAGCTGAGAGATCAGATGTACTTCTGTGCTCTCAAGATTGATGTGATTGAGGTGCTGAAAAATATGTTACATACAAACAAACCTGCAATACTTTCATTAAAATGTTGGACTAACTTCTCTTGTCACACTTTTCTTAGTGTTTTCATGCCAGTATATCATCTGCTCAAGAGGTACTTGGTGATTGGACGAAAGCTCATGGGGTCACATGCCAGATGAAGAATTTCCTGACCAAGTGAGTTAAAATAGGTTACTAAACTCATTATATTTTATACTAAAAGTGATAACTTTTTATGTAAATTATATTAGCTATTAGTTATATAAGTAATTTAATTTGCTTCCCAACAGTTACAAAAACTTTCACAAGAAGGTCATCAAGGAGAAACAACCAAACTCTGAAGCAGTTCTGATGGCCAACCTCTCGTGCACCACACAGTTAACGTGGGTTTCACTCAAACTCATATTCTAACAGCAGAGTCAAGCAGTTGTGAGAAAGTTTGTTGTGTGTGTTTTGTTTCCACAGGGACTACATTATAAAGAACACACATCTGTTTCCAGAACACATCAAAACATGTTGTTTATCTTTGTTGAACGGCATAAAAGAAAGCAGCCATAGCTACATCACATCTAATATTCATAAGGATCTTAAGGTAATAAAATAGCACCAGCCAGTGTGTTAATTTTATATAACCTGCCAGATATATAGAATAAATGTTTTATAAAAGCAATAAGCCCTGTGAAAACCCTGTTAAAGAGGGTTTATGTTTGTTAATTTATGTTTATATTTTTTATGTTTGGCTATGTAAATACTCATGTGAATGTTTCATCCTTTTTTGTACAGTTTTTAATACAAACAATTTTTTTTTTCATTTATTTCATTTTTTGTGCATTGGGTTGTTTTCTGAGTCAGGTCAGAACAGCAATGACTAGAATAAACTACTGCTAAAGCAAGTTCATTCTGCCCATATCTGACCATATTTACATTTTTTATATTCTTGTAAGTTCTTATATGTTTTCCTGCAGGAGTTGTACAAAAAGCTGGGTTCTGTTAAATGGCTTGAGGACAGTGAAGGCGTGTGTGAAGACTTACTCACAAAGGTGGACGTACATGTACAGAAATTCAAGCACTTGGAGAAAAGGTGTTGCCAGGTAATGACAATATGGACAAATACACTTATTAGAATCTTGTTGAGTAAATAGATAGCCCAGTTTGTTCATTTGTTGACTAGGAGCTACTGAATGTGCTACATAAAGAGTTTCTGGCTGAGTATGTACAAACAATGATGAAGAATAAAGGCAGATTCGCAGATAAAGAAAAGCAACAGAGGGCAGCAGCGGCACTTTGTGAAAATAGCGACAGCATACATACACGTCTAACCACAGCTGTAAGTACACATTACAGTAACATACAGTATATAGTATACAGTATACTACTTACAGCTAACAATTCCTCTTGGAATATTGCATTGTTTCATCAATTAATTATATACAGGGATCAAACATGGATTGGTTGAAAGACATTCTTCCTAAATTAGCTGGACTGCTGAAGCTACAGGAACCAGATAGTATAAAGTTGGAGCTGGTTGACATGTTGAGAGATTACCCTGACTTCAGGTATGATTGTGCTGTGGTTAATTATTCTGGAACAGGCAACACAGTCCCTGTAATTAAGCGTGTGTGTTATCATTACAGCAAACATCATGTTTCTGCTTGGCTGAGCCTCAAGACGAATCTTTCCACCTCAGACCTCAAAAAGATCCAGATAAGCGTCACTGTCAGCCAGGATCAGCTCAGGAAAGAACATGAATCACTTCAGTGTAGCAAGAGCTTCTTTTCTTTAGTGAGAATTAAATAAATTAGGCATAGTATAATTAGGTTACTTCTATAGATTGAAGTCACTGCATTTCTGTAAGCTATTGCAGGCATCCCTATAGCTAAGATGGTACAGCGCCAGCAACACTGAAGTCAAAGGTCCAATTCCCAAGGAATTTACATACTGAGCTAATCAAATGTTTAACTTGAATTTGCTGTCAGTTGTTTTAGATTAAAGTGTCTGGCAGATAGGTACATGTAATAATTCAATTAATTTGGAATGTACTCCAAACATGTACTGTACTGTAATGTTCCAATGTTGCAATGTAAATTCTATAATATAGTGTGTTTTTGTTATCTTTTTATTTTGGTGAGTAATCAATACAAAAAACTTTAATTGCTCAATTTACTTTTAAACGCGTGATGTGTGATCTGCCAATGGAAAAAGCCTATACAGGAAGTCTATGAACAGAATATTACATATTTTGCATTTTAACATTTTAACACATCTGCTGTCACAAATATGTAGTTTTGGAAAGTCCTTAAAGATTTGGTTCATGGATTATGAACACGGCAAGCTGTGAAGTCAAACCCTGTAACAAACGAATGTTGATTCAAGCTATAGCTAGTCCGTAACAAAACTGGTTTGAAGAAGGCAAAATGTTTAATGTTAATGTCTTGTGTTTGGTATAACAGTATAAAGTAACAGTCAGTAAGATATAAAACTTTTTTAGACTCTAAGGGTGTTACTAATAAGTTTCAATACAGCACAGCACTGGTGTCTGTACAGCTCAGATTTTATGTGAAAAGTGGTAAAGGAAAAGAAAGTATATTCATAACCCTAAATGATCCACCATCCTTAAACCAAGCATTGATGATCTTTGGTGGGCTTCGTTGTGAAGGACAAATACGGTGAGAGTGGTGATATTGTTTTGGTGAACAGTCCGTTTAAATGGACATTTTTATGTTGCGGGGACACCTAGCAGCGAGAATGAAGTATTTTTCACATCGTATTTTTCACATCGTTGGTCTTTTAAAACGCTTTAATTACACTTCTGATATAATGGCTACTGACTCCTGTCTTCATCTTATGATTTTAAAACAAGTTATCGACCAAAAATGTTTTTTAAAGATTTAAACGTTTAAAATGTATTTAAGAAATGTCTATACTAATACTAAACCAACATTCAGAACATAAGCAAACTGTGCTTTTCACATCCTGGTTCAAATTCAAAGTGTGCCATAAGTGTACATCTTTATCTTTACTATCTTTGCACTATTCTTTACTTTAACACTTTACTTTAGCCTAAGCTACCAGTGATAAAAGTAATTGTTCATCTTAAACTTAAAAGTCAATTCAAAATCATGTAAGATTAAGAGGGACAATGCACACTGGCTGACATATAGCTCTTGAATCCATCTGTACTCCCACTGATTTGCATGTTATGACTTATGACAACTCAACCTCACATCCAGCTGATGTCGTCACAGTGCGACACTGTCACAATTTGTACAATCTTTTCATTAAGAACAGTTGTTGCTCAATCATGTGCATATGTCACGAAGAGATATTATTGGCGTAGAGAGAAGGGTATTCGCAGTTAAAATGAATTTAATCATTATCTGTAATATTTGTAAAGACTCATCTAGGTTAGTTTATATAACGCACAACTATTGCGCAGTGTGAGTCGCGGAAGAACAACGTTGACGACATAGTATTACTAGGCGGAACCGTGATGATCGACGTCAAATGAATATAATCAGCGTTGTTAAATTATATACAGTCACGCATTTCAGCCAATAAACGACCGCGGTGGGCGGGACGGTGCGGATTCCTCTAGCGGTACCAGCAGCTCATTCTACCATTGCGTGGAACGAAGGTTCTAGAAAGAGGTAAGACGTGTTTTAATAGGACATTAAAACACTAGTTGCTGTTCAATTACATTATAACACAAATATGAAGTCTGTGGAAAAACAGTTTGTCATTTGTTAATGGCGAATTGAAGAACTGGTTAGCCGTTCGTTAGCAGAAGCCTTTAAACTATTACTGTAAGTTTATTGTTAAATTAAGTTTGACAGAAGAAAATCTTTCTCCTTAATCCAGGTTCTTCCCGGAGATCTGATATCTTCCGCTCGATAGGCTGCATCGCTCAGCTTTTCCCAGGTCAAGTCTGTCTTTACGGTTGTGTCGTGTTACATTTTTTGGATCACGACCCAATATCTCCAAGCTCTCCACTGTCAACCCTTCACTGCGTCGGTGGACGACTAGCGTTGTGTTTATGTCTTTATTTTACGGAAACGGTAAGCGTACGATTGACCAGTAGCATAAAATCATCTATCATTGTATGTTACATGTGTTATGAAGGGCTTTATAACAAGAACATCGTGTTAATGGGTGTGATCTAGTTTGACGGAGACAAACAAAATGGCGTCGCGATGCTTTGCGCTAACCGTGACGCACTCTGCACCAACATCACGATCGCACAACTTTACGAGTCTTTCTGTGCTCTGTTTAACATAAAACGTAGTTAAGCGATGTTTTAATCATTTACCGTAAGAAACCATAGGTGTTTCACGCCTTTATTTCTAAGTAAACGTAGCACAGTGTTGGGCTTCATTGGGTAACCATGTATATCGACCTTGGGTCCAATATAGCATTTGAGGCTGTCACTTTCCTTACTGTATTCTTTAAAGTTTTGTCTTATTGTTCGTTTGTAAACCCTTACGTTTATACTGTAAGCGCGCACACTACTATAATAATGACACTAATGTTAAAATTATTCTTTAGTAATTTGTTTAGTTTGTTTGATTTGTTTAGAAATTGATATAAAGTAACATGGTAAGCTTACACAATTCCTTACCACGTGTTTTAGTTTTGAGTCATGCACGAACCTGCTGACGCAGTCAGTGACGTTTGTATAGGAGCTATTGATTCATTTAGTCTGCTAATATGGTTACGAAAGGGGGGTTTGGGGGCGTTTCTTTGCCTTATGTGATAGAAGATATTGTGTGATTTATTGTTTATATATTTCCAAATAGAGGTATTTTGAGGACCATTTAAGCCCTACAGTTCTGACCGTGTGACAGTATTTTGTGGTCTAATGCATTGTTTCACTTACTTTTTAGAGCTGTTGCGCAGCTGTTGGAACGCGAGCGGGGGAAACCTAGTCCACGAGCAAGGAGTTTGCAGCCACTGTGGCAAGATCTTTTTCATGTCAGAGACCGAGCACACTTGCAGTTGTTTATGTCATCCCCTCTTCTCCAGACAGAAGATACCCAAAAAATCCCACTCAAGATCTTTTTATCTTGCTGATAGTGCTTCTGACCACTCAAAATGTCTGTCAACGTCAACCGCAATGTGTCAGACCAGTTTTACCGCTACAAGATGCCCCGTTTGATTGCCAAGGTACTGATCAAGCGAGACTATTTACTAAATACTGTATAAATCCCATATTTTACTTCAACTGATTAGTTCTATTCTGTTATCACTAAAGTAAGTATACAAAATGATGAAAATCTTTATTTCCTTTAATAGGTGGAAGGCAAAGGGAATGGAATCAAGACGGTCATTGTCAACATGGTTGATGTTGCAAAGGCACTGAATAGGCCACCAACTTGTAAGTTGTTGGTTACAGTTAGATTTATCTAAATATAAAGTATAAAGTCTGAGTATTAAACAAAGTGAAACTATTATTATACGTAGAAAAGATGGGCGTTATTTGATGTTGGTTTAATTCCTTCTGTCAATTCCACAGACCCAACTAAGTATTTTGGCTGTGAGTTGGGTGCGCAGACTCAGTTTGATGCAAAGAATGACCGCTACATCGTAAATGGATCCCATGAAGCCAACAAACTTCAGGACATGCTTGACGGTTTCATCCGCAAGTTTGTGCTGTGCTCTGAGTGTGACAATCCCGAGACTGAACTGGTGAGTTAAGATATGGTTGCCTCGTAAATGCAGCTTTCTCCAAACATGGTTAAATTAAATATTCTGTGTCATCCCTGTTTGCTGTCTTTCAAATAATGCTTTAAGAACACTAGTATTTAAACTAGTATTAGCATTGAAACTTGCCTCATTGGCGAAAGTACACAGTCTGTTGATTTATGCTGAGATTCAGTACATTTGACTTTGCCCCTTGTTTTCTAAATGGCAACACCAGTGGTTCTGTTGACAAAACATTATTTTAAAGTAGGTGCTTCTTACTCTTTTGAATTTCTCAATTCACAGCTAAAAGATTAAATGTCTCCTATATAAAGGAATGAAGCTAAAAATACTACTTAACACAATAATAATATTATGAATTAAAGGAATATTTAAGTGAAAACATTTACGTGTCTTGCTAATTTGTTTTATGTTTAGATAATGTTGAATATTGCACTTTGGACTTGTGAGAAGACACACAAGCCATTGTTGCTAAACAATTTCTGTTTCTAAATTGCAAAAATTCTAAATTTGTTCTCCCCGTAGCAGAACTGTAAGCTTCTTATTTGCTTGATTCAGAAAATCTTACTTTCAGTTTCAGAAATGGTTCACATAGTTTCTCTTACTTGAATTGGTTTTGTGTTTTCAGCATGTTAACACAAAGAAGCAGACCATCGGAAGCGCCTGCAAGGCATGTGGTAATCGGGGAATGCTGGACACTCGGCACAAGCTCTGCACATTCATTCTTAAAAACCCACCTGGTGAGTGCAACTTTTGTTTAATGTATTTAGCACCAGCAGGTCCATACAGTCCTTATATAAAGGTTTGTTTTCAAGTGTATTGTTAATTGGAAGTAGGTTTAGTGCCGCATACCAAGTCCTGTTTATTTAGCTGATCTGTTTGAAATGCAGAGAGTGATAGCAGCTGTGTGAAAGAGAAAAAGGAGAAAGAAAAGAAAAACCGAAAGAAGGATAAGGAGAATGGCTCAGGAAGTGGTGAGGCTGGGAACCATAACAACATTGATGCACCAGAAGCTGTGGTGGGTGAGAAGGTTCTAACAGGAACGTCCTTTATTTTAAGTGCTTTTTTAATGGCAGTACATTGAAGTGTGTTGTAACACACAGGACGGTGAGGAAGATGATGATGACTGGGCGGAGGAAACCACAGAGGAGGCCCAGCGTCGACGCATGGAGGAGATCAGTGACCATGCCAAAAACCTAACCCTCAGTGAGGACCTGGAGAGAACTCTGGAGGATAGGGTCAACATGTTCTACAACTTTGTCAAAGTAAGTATTTCTGTTAAGCAGCATTTTCGATCGACACCCATACTTGTTATAGTGTCTTTATGCCTGTTAATGCCTGAGATGCATAGGGCTAGTTAAAGAATAATCTAACACTGCTACAAGGACTCAAATATCTCTCTTTGCTCATGAATAGCAAAAGAAGGAGAGCGGCACAATAGATTCTGCTGATAAGGAGATTCTGGCTGAAGCTGAACGGTTGGATGTGAGAGCAATGGGGCCACTTATCTTGAGCGAACTGCTCTTTGATGAAAATATCAGAGACCAGATCAAAAAATACAAGCGCCATTTCCTGCGGGTATGTTGTGACAAGATGCCTGTTCTAATTGTATATGTGGTAGATTTCAGCATTTGTGTCGTAACATATGTCAAGTTGTGCTATATGTTGACAGGTAATTTACGTAACATGTTTACATTGGTGTTATGATGTGTTCCAATTAAAGCTGTGGCATCAAAGCTATTTAAATAATCCTCCCACATCAGGCCAAGCGGTTCATTGTGCTCATCCACACACTTTTGTCCAGTTACAGCTACAGACAAACAGAATTTACACTGAAAATATACAGTATTGTATTGCATTGCATTTGCCTGTAGCTTTTATCCAAATATAAAGACTATACAGTTTAAAAGTGTGAACCAATGATCTTGATATAGTAGCTCCACACACTTAATAGTTGAGCTGCAGAAACACCATACAATGACAGTACTTCTGTATTACAGTTCTGCCACAGTGATAAGAAAGCTCAGAAGTATCTCTTGGGAGGCTTTGAGTGTCTGGTGAAGCTTCATCAAAGTCAGCTGCTGCCACGAGTGCCCATCATTCTCAAGGACCTTTATGATGCCGACCTACTAGAGGAAGATGTCATCCTTACATGGGCAGAGAAGGTGAACGTTTCACTAATAACTCCAGATGAAGATGGAGAATTTTATTAGGGTCATGAAATGTTTCTGATCACTAATATGTTCTTTGAATACTTTTTTTTTGTTTTTTTGAGGGTTTTTTGTATTGTGCTATTAGGTTATAACTAATGAAATGAAAGTACAAAATTAATAATTGTGCTATTTTGTTGTTGTCAAGGTATCCAAGAAGTATGTTTCCAAGGAGTTGGCTAAGGAGATCCATGCCAAGGCAGCTCCCTTTGTCAAATGGCTAAAGGAGGCAGAGGAGGAAAGTGAAGGCAGTGAGGAAGAGGGTGATGAAGATGATGAAAATGTTGAGGTAATTTTTCCTCACTCTCAACTGTTGGAAACTCTTGAGAGGTAGATGAACTAACCTTATACACAAAGTGTATACACAAACGTTCCTAAAATACACCTCCATTAACTTCTAGTTTAGTTAGTTCTTTTATAGTTACTCTATTATTGTCTTTAAGACTATTTTAATATTTATAAGTTCCAAACACCTTTAGATTATTAGCTATTGCTGTGCAGTTGAAACCAGTATGGTATTAAAACAAGTTATTTGCTGCATACACAACTGCATACTCCATTTTAGATGCACCACACACAAATAATACTTTCAAATAACACTATGCAGCGATCACTGAGACGCATGGTAACGTAGTAGTTAATTAGTGGAACAGCTTTATATTTCAACTGTCAGGAGGAGCCCTGGGGCTGTAATTAGTGTAATTACATTAGCTGCTTACTCATTCTAGCACAGAGAAGAGAACGACTGCTAACTTGATATTTTCTGTGTTTGCATTTGTCTTTCCTATTCAGGTTGTGTACTCTTCCTCTGCACGAGAGCTGAAGGTGGAGACCATCAAGCCTGAGAAAGCAGAGGAAGATGATGACCTTGACATAGATGCCATTTAAAAAAAATTATAAACACAGCAGTGGCCATCTTGGAACCTTATTACTTCCTGTTCTATTGTTAAATTGGATCACAGTGGCCTCCTGTATAGCCCAGACTTGTTTTTCAACGTTTTCCTAAGTTAATCTTTCTTTACAAGAATGATTTTAATTTTAATATAGCTCTTTCATTGACTTGCCGCTGATGTAGTACAGCTTTGAGCTTTACTGTCTGTATTGTGAGTTTTGATTTGATGCTTAATTTTCATGGGTTTGCTTATACTGCATTTTGTTTCCTGAGATCATAAAATAAAGTTTTGCCGTACGTTACATGGACAATTTTGTATACCCAAGTTCTTTTATGAAATACTTGCTGTATATTACAACTTCAGATAATACTAACCACATAAAACCTTAGAGTTGGAAATAGTGGTGGAGTAGGAATGGCATAAATGGAACACTGGGACCCCAGGGGTTGAAATTTCAGCTGATTTTGCCAACTTGCTGCATACCTTTTAAAAAGGTATCCTTAAAAATAAAACAGTAAAACTTAAGATGCATAGTGTCAGACTACTCTGTGACTTTGTAATTAAAGAGCTAGAAATAGTTACTCCTCAGTGAAGAACTGAGAGCTAATTTTTAGAATTATTTTAAATGTAAAGTGAGGCGTCAACATCTAAATTCATTAAACTTCATTAAACTAATATATTGTTTTGATTAAACATGTTGTTTATTTTTGTTGTTTAGATTAGACATAAATATGGTTAATACTCGTGTGTTACTTTGTAGAAAAAAATACCTTTTATTATAAATGTTTGGAAAATAGGATAACTATTGGTCGAACAACAAATGGCCACTAGATGGCATAATACAACAGCAGTACATCCTCTGTAATGACTCGCATCTTAACTGCTCCAGTTGAGGAAAACTACACTGCACATTACATATGATGTCAATGGTTAAGTCATGTCGATCTAAAAGAGAAATTCAGATGTACAGAAGTATTTAGAGAAATTTCTGTATTAACAAAAGCAAGTTATCAGTTTAAAATCATAAAGTGCAAATTCTAATAGTGTTGCAGCTACATATGAAACGGGATAATTTGAAAGAAAATGCAAGGGAGCTTCAGAAATAACTATTTATTTACTTTTCATGGAAAAGTTAATGAGAGTCATACATTAAAATCAAACAAATAAAGAATCAGAATTGACTACAAATGTATTTACTTCCACATCATCAGTCACCATTTATATTATTCCTCATTACATCTGTGGTATTTATTCAATCACCCAATGATGATGCCAGTAACAGGAAACTTCGTCAAATCCTCTTATCCATGGCTGTGCAGCACCTGCTGCTCAGCACTGCGCTTAGACACTAGCAGCTGTTTAACCTCAGTGTATTTATAACAAGACCTCCACAAATTCACGCCTTGTTTTTCTAAACAAATTCTTTTGATTTCAGAAGTATTAGTTTAGAACTAATATTGATGCCCCGTAAGTTCCCTAAAGTTACTAGACCATCCCTTTTTGTGACATAATGATCAAGCCATATATGGTAAAAACACCCTTAAATTGAAGGGGTGTGTCAGGGTTGTTATGATATGACGAAAATTTCCCTTTTTTCCATATGAACACCTAACTTCGAATCAACAAACCACAGCGCCCAGAGGGACACCGGACTCTCCAATGAGCACAGGGATCCATCTGTTTCCTCACTTCCTCTGTCTCTCTCTGGGCTCGGCTCGAAACTCCAGTTCTGTTGGACCGCCATCTTGGATCTCAGTCTGAACGAGAGGCGACAGACGCTGCTTCTCTGGTGGAATGGAACCGATATCAAGCGGGGTTTTGCAGCGGCCTAGACGCCAGTGAGCGGCTTGATCCACCCACTGCTGTCGCAGTTACCAGTGAATGTATCTGACGGTTGAACTGAAGGATCGTCGGTCGATAAGCAGATTGTATTTGGGGGAAATCGCAGCGGAGGCCCTGCGAAGTGCAATTTTCTCTGTTGTTACTTGAACCGGACATCCGAAGTATGAAACAGAGAGCAACGCCAGGCCAGCAAGTATTATGCTTTTAAAGGTACAGAAGTTGCGGTACCTACAGCTGATCGCATTCGCTATTTTAATAATCTAGTAGATGGATAAGCGTTGATAACTATCCACAATAATAACGACAGAGATCGTGAGCATCAGGAATATTTCACCCAAACTTTCAACAAGTTTGCTACCAGTTTCAGATGCAAATCAATGATATTGACCAAGGACGAAAATAGTCACATTTATTTATTTTTTCTTTTGTTACATCGCTAAAATTAAATTGTAAAGCCGGTAAAGCAGTTTGCCATCAACAAAATGTCAACAGCAAGAGCACCGCTGCCCACAGTCAACGAAAGGAAAGCTGAAAACGTGAGTAGCCGTTTCTTTCTTTATTACTGGGCTGATAATGGGTGCTGACCGATTCGGACCCGATCCATACTGCTGGTTAATCAGTCCGGAGTCTTGATCTTGGTTTCTTGATCTTGTCTTGTCGCATTGTATGGTTGTCTCAAACACTAACCAGCAGTTTTGGGCATCGTTGGTGGGCTACCGTACCCAAACGCTGTAGGTAGGGAAATTATGGCAAGTTTAGGGATAATTTAGGTTAAGTTTGAGGCATGCGGTACCGTGTTTTAGTGTCGACCGTGTGTCTTAAGTGGATTAGCAGTATTTTGTAAGTCTTTAGACAGATGGGGCAGCAGGCTGAAGTGACGCATGGGGTCCAGGGCATCGGTGGTTTGGCTCTTTTTCTGCTTTGAGTGCAACATATGCTTGATTTAGACCAACTCCTGCACTCTGGCTACTGACCGTGCGTGGGTTTGCATCTTTAATGCGCCGATGGGATGCAGATATTGCGCATTGGCGTCAGTTACGATCCTATAGGTTACTGCTCATACGTCAGCAGTAAGGGAAGGAGGCACGAGAATGCTGGCTAATGCAGGTGCCCCCTTAAAGGTGCCTGTAAATAATATATTGCGTGATGTTACCGTCTTTAATATAAGCCGTCCATCCATCTCTCTACATGTCCCCTGTTTCTTTCTCTCTTTGTGTGTCTATAAAGTGACTTTTTAACAATTGAATTAAAAAAAAGATCATTGTGTGCACAAGCCAAATTCACATGTTAAGTGATTCTGTTTGTGTGTCTGTGTGTATGTCTGTATGGAATATTCAGCTGTATTACATTAGAGACATTTATTGCAAACATATTACTTGGGTTTGAATATATCAATCACTGGCCATTCAGCCCCACCCGGCC
>JBAJNP010001557.1:48724-59544 GCA_036877545.1 Yasuhikotakia modesta
CACACACACACTGGGTGTCAAAAAGATTTCGCCAGTGATGCAGCTTGTCAGTGTTTGTGGATAGGACAGTATTGATGAGTTCTTCTGACAGAAAAGACAGAACTGTTTGGTTCAATGCCATTCATATTACTAACACAAAAATGAGAGGATCACAATCTAATATGAAGCATCGTTCAAGTCTCGTAAGTGACCTTTAAGATCATTTTGCTGCAATTTGAAAACTGCATGTCATGTCATTTCTTTGGCTTTGATTTATATATTATTATTTGCATCAGGCCTGAGAATGTTTGGTCTGTTTTTCAGATCTGTTATGCAGAGCTTTGTGGATAATGCTCAGGGTGTCGTGCATCAGGGACAATATGCAGGGTTTAGTGGGAACATTGTATAGCGCAGTGTCAGCGTACCCTCGTATACAAAGGTGTTAGTACCATATGAGGCTCATCAACTTGCTAAACGTTGTCCTGTTGCTCTTATGACCTTTTGAATGGAACAATTCAGTTGGTCCTAATGTTATTTGTAGCCTCGTGTTTGTTGCCCAGAGGTCCTTTCACAAGGTTACAACAAGAGTCCTTGACAAATTGTTGTCCAATGCATTGGTTGTAGCAAGTGGGATTTTTTTTTCACTCTTAAGTTGGTCACCAGCAATTCTTTTAACAAAAAACTGTCTATGAATTCAGGTTTGGTTAACTTGATTGTTTGGAGAAATGTTAATAGGCAACTGACCTGTGATGTCATTTTTGAATATGACAGTGACAATAGAGTTGTTTAGGGATATATCTCTGCTGATGGACCCCTCTGACATGTGTTGGCTGGAGTCACTAGCACTGATTTTTGCAAGTCCTCTGTGTTTGTTGCTATTTTATAATGGTTTGGAAGTTGTCCTTTTTGGAGAATAAACTCTTGGATAAATTGAGCATGAGCAATTCGGAAATTTCCATGCATAGCTTTGACTACTTTGAAGTCAAGTTTTTCCAGAGTACACAAAACTGTTATGGGTATTATTTATACTGTTGTTTTAGTCCATTACATTTAATAAAATATTAAATTTTTTCCACAGCATACAACCAATGGCCACGGACGAGGGGAGGTGACCTCTCGTTCTGTGAGGTCGAGTGGAAGAAACCGGAATTCTGGATCAGGGTTGGATGATGTGCACCCTCTTATTGGGAATTACCGACTCCTAAAAACCATAGGAAAAGGCAACTTTGCCAAGGTCAAACTGGCTCGCCATATCCTCACAGGAAGCGAGGTGGGATGTCAACAGTCATTAGTGTGTTTCCTAATGTGCCATAGGCCAGTGTAGTTTTTCCAAAGACAGACCCGTAGCTTTTCAATCTTCATGTTCCTTAGTGTGTTAAATTGGATTGTTTTGAAACTTGAATTAAATACATTGCTATGTACTGTTTTTGTATGGTGTGTAAGTGTTTTTTTACCTTTTCAGGTGGCAATTAAAATGATTGATAAAACCCAACTGAATCCAACAAGTCTTCAAAAGGTGCGTTTTCAGTTTATTATTATTAGTAGTAGGGTTTATGTTGCACATAAGAAAGTAAACTGTTGAGCGGTGATGGATGATTGTCAGATCAGTTAAGCTGTGTTCTTAATGCTGCTAAAACATTTACATCTAAGTTAAGAGTTTGAGTTGTTTCTTTGTGACTGTGAGGAATTGCTTCTGCCTGTGAGATATTGTGTATTGGAGATTATTGTAAGTTTTGTTGTTGCTGGAGCTACAGTTGCATTATGAAAATTTCACCTAGAAATGAAAATTGTGTTCATTTACTCAGCATGATGCTGTACCAGCATTATTGTCTTTCTTTTGTGCAGGAAATATTGAGATCTTTAGGCAGCATTCCTACACTATGAAAGGTGGATGGTACTTTCAAATGCAAAGCTTTTGAAAGAAAAAGTATCCTAAAAGAATCAGAAGTCATGAAAGCGTTGTTTGAGAAACATTCTAGTTAAGTTTTGATTGTTGGGTGCCATTTAAAAGTGAATGCTAAATGCAATACAGTAATGATCTGTGATATCCAGAGCATTTATTAGATGACTGTAGTAGAAACTGAACATCCTTTAGCTTCACCCTTCAGTCTATTCATCAGAGTTGGCAGTAACCTTTACACTCCAAGCACCAATACTGTAGTACCAGCTGTGTTGTAATATCCTGCCCACCTACTGCAGACTGCAGCACTACTCGCTCAGTCCACTTTCACTCAGAACAGACCGCCACACCAGCACATTGGCTACTTTCTTACACAAAAAGCTTTAATTCTGACAAAGATGTGTGGCAATCTGTAGTGTGCACATACTGTAAGTTTGAGTAACTTGGGGTAGGAATTAAAAACTTGTTCTTATATCAGAAGTGGTTCTTTTTTATTGTATTTATTTTTAAATTCTTCAATCAAGTGCTTTTGTTTTATAATGTCTGGTTCCATGATTAGTTCCTGAATATCTTTGTTTTTCTGTTTATACAGACAAAACATCATAATTAACTGTTAATAGTGGTGATTTGAACTGCATAGTGTACATCATAGTGCTCCATTAGTCAGAGTTCTGGGATAATTTACAATGTGTTTTATCCCACCAAATTGTGAGGTAATGAAGTACATGAGTCATCAATATCAAAAGAGATGTTACGTAAAATGTATTAATTATGTGGAGCAGGAGTTTAGACCAGAAGGACTAATTCAATTGCATAGTGCATAATTTTATAAGTCTATAAATATGAACTTAAACTGTTTAAATATTTGAATCAGCTTAATTTAAATCCATGATAATTTCTCCTAGGACATTAATGTTAATGGGCAGCAAGAACAAAACATTGGCTGGAGTGTTTGATAGAACACAGTGCTGTGTTAAACAGTTTAGCGCTTCTATCAGTCTTCACAACAGCCAAGTGAGAGAGGAAGAGGAGGATATGGGGGGGGGGGATGGACAGATGGACATTTAGGTGGGCCGACAGTGAAGTGACAGAATGAGGGACCTCCAAAAGGGTTTGGGGTGGAAGGTAAAACTAGAAAACAGGCGGTGACAGTAAGAAAACAAAAATGGTGACAGTAAGAATGAGAGGAGTAAAGGTACAAATGATATAATAAGAGATATAGACAGATAAATATGAAATGAAAGGCTGCAGGGAGGGAGAATGATGGCAGGCTGGAGATGAAAAGGAGGATTCAAATGATAATGCTAATCAGCAGTCGCTCTGTGATGCACAATCTGAGGCTACAGCTCTAATTTTAGCTGGAAGCCGCAGCAGCCATTAGTTTTTCCACAGAGTCATTGATTGGGATTCTGTGTATTTTCTCTCTCTCTGTGGCCTGCTGGCAGCTCGTTGGTCCTCAGCCAACACACAGCTCCCAGTCCCGTACCCCAGTAATGAAACCAACCCAAGTGTTCAGTCTCTATTGGTCCATTTCTCTTTTTATGCTCATTAGCAGTGTCACTTCAAATCAGTCTGCACTTCCTCTGTAGCATTTCTGCTTGTATACTTGGTAGCTGTCAGTAGCGGCGCATGCAGGTGGGGTTTTAGGAATCCTAGATAGCGTTACTCGAACTCGCATCCTTATCCGAGGCATGTGAACATGTTTGCGATTTGGAGGTTGTGTAATTGCCTGTGGGTGTGCGAGTTGCACACTAGGTCTGGACCCTCAACCGAAGTGAGATGTTCTTCTGCATGCTGCCGTTTTTTTTAGTCATCACAGAGGCGTTAAGATGGTGCACCAAAGGGAGGGGGGTGTGAGATCTGAAAATCTCAAGAAAAAGATATTTGACTGTTCCTTTTATGGAGTGGGGTCCACTGTAAAACTGAGACTGCAGATTTTCTGATTCTGTTTTGCCACTGGTCACACTGAAAACTGAAAATCACCACAAATTTCCTTAGTGTCAATTGGAGCACACAGGGTCTCCTTTGATATATTTAAAATCATTGTAACATAACATGAACCATTAAATGAACTATCTTCTACTTTAATGGTGCTGTTATTCCCCTCCATTTTAGTGGGTATAATAGTATCCTGATTTTGTAGTATCCCAGTCAGACTAGTTTTAATAGGATGAGGGCCCACATTGAGTTTAGACCCAAATGTGCATATTTGTGCTCATGCTAACAGTTAACAACAACACATAATTTTACAGCCTAAAACCCCACTTGTAGGTGTGTATAGAGTATATCCGCATGAAGTGAGAATTATATGGGGGTTATGCTGCACTACACACGTCCCGGTGGTCTGAAATTGCTCTGTGCCACTCACACCCTCTCAAGAGTGGCAGCTACACTTGCGAGAAGGAAGCAGCACATGCTAACAGCAGAGAACACAGTCTGCCTGCTGTAGTGCTATTAAACATTCATGGCTCTTCCATTCTGTTGAGAGGGGAGGATTCAGCCCCCTTTTTAGGGATCAATAATAAATAGCATGTTATGCTGGTTTCTACAAACACTGACATGCTCTGTTTGCCAACACAATGACATAGTCTGGTTGTGTTCAGCATTCTGTTCTGTGAATACTGAAGGCTAGTCTTTTGTGTACCACTACATCATGACATGTTGATTACAATTAATTGCCATCTTTTTCCCTACAGCTTTCCAGAGAAGTAACAATTATGAAGAATTTAAATCACCCAAATATAGGTAAGTTTAAGTGTTTATATGTAGACACACAGTTAACAGCTATAAGTACAGGCTGTGGAAATGTGTGTTTTATTGCGTTTAATTGCTTCGCCCACATTTGTTGTCACTTCCTGTTTGCAAACAACATAATGATCGTCAGAGCCAGACACAGCGTCATGTCCTAACACAGTGAGGCTTTATGTATCACTCACCTATATTTAGACTCCCTGTTGGAGCCAAAGACATTTGGAGAGCTTTGTGACATTTTAAAACAGACAGAGGTTATACAAAAAGAGAGAAAAGGGAGCACAACGATTTTAAATGAACAATTTTGTATTTATAATAATGTAACAGATTGAACAATAGAGGAGGAAAAAAATGCTTAATTGGGTAAAATCTCCCTGACACAACCGTATTTTAATAATTACAATTGTTATTTTTTTATTATTATTATTATTACTTAAGTTTATTTGCAGTTAAGTAATTAACAATTGTAAAAATGTTTCGCTTAATTTACTTTTGATCTGAGTAAATTTAAATTCTTTTTTTATCAAAAACAATTTCAAAATTCTCAGCAATGGTACCTTTTTATCCCATTTCCTTTTGTTCTTCAACGTCCTCTTTTCTGCACTCTAATCCCTGCTGTGTATCTCTGCAGTCAAACTGTTTGAGGTGATTGAGACTGAGAAGACTTTGTTTCTGGTGATGGAATATGCCAGTGGAGGTACGTGTGTTTGTGATAGATCTTCAGCTTGTCCTCTTTTTGTCTCGTGCTCCTTATCTGTGACCTCTGTGCTCTGTGTCTCGTACAGGTGAGGTGTTTGACTACCTGGTGGCTCATGGGAGGATGAAGGAGAAAGAGGCCAGAGCTAAATTTAGACAGGTGCAGTGCTCATACTTTGGTTCAGCATGTTCAATACACACACACACACACACTGGACTGAAAACAAGCAACACAGTGTGTGTGTGTGTGTAAGTTTAAATGAGTTCATTGGCCTCAACCAGCCAATGTGTACTGTTGTGTACTGCTTTGACCAGTCCTGACTGCAGCCCAGGGGATACACTACAAATAATCTTTATCTGTGTCTGCAAAGTCTTTTGTATTTATGTAAAAGTAATAAGTTAATTACTGGTACTTGACCAAACATAGACAATAAAGGAAATTAAGATGTTTCAAAACCTATAATCATTTTTAAGTGTTGTTCATTATTCTTGTCTATTATTGTCGACGTTTATCAGTAAAATATTGATGCATTTCGTATTTTTTGCGTGGCAACAGTTATTTAAGGTGCTCAAGTGCAGACACTGTCATGCAGTCTGGTCAGTGTGTTTAATGACAACAATATCCCATGATTCATTTCACTGGACAATAAGTCTAGCTTAATAATGGTCTTATTGAATGTCACGGCTTTGAAATTTGTCGAGTGGCAATAAAAGCCAGAGCTGAACACAGAGATCAGAACAAAAGACCCCAATCACTAGTACTGACAATGTGTTATTAATTGCAGTTCTTCAGACTGTATTATCGGCGCTTTGAATGTTTGTGTTGCGTCATACTTCAACTGGGGCTAAAATGGTTAGTCATCATCAGTAAGGCTGAAAACAGACGATTCTTTGAATCACAAAAGCCAGTCAATGCAGCACATTGAATTGTGGGAAAAACTATTCAAGCAAGCAGACAACCAGTGACTCCACCGCTGGACTGATGCTCTTTCATGAAGTTTATTTGGAAATCTCTGGTTATGTGTTATACAAGCCAGTTTGGATGCAAGCATTAATAAAGTTTCCAAACAAACTTCTTTTGAGTGATGGGTGGCTACGTGTAAAGCATGGCTTCTCAAATCCCAGATGGTCTAATCTTTTCTGTCTTGTACAGATTGTATCAGCTGTGCAGTACTGTCACCAAAAACACATTGTGCACAGAGACTTAAAGGTATGCACTTTCATGCTTTTGTGTATAACCTGAACTTGTATAGCATAAATGCAAATTAGTTTGTGTAGAAAGAACAGTCACAAACTATTACACTTTGTTTGTTTAAAACTATTGCATTCATGTAACAAAATATCAAATTACAAGCATCCGCCAACAGATTTGCAAATAATTTTATTAAAAGGATTTGTTAGGTTTGCAGTTATGTTTCAAGTATACATATAAAATTGAATTTATATAAAACTGAATGTAATGAATGCTTTGCATGGAAATTATTCTGGTGCTGTCAAGAAAATGTTACTTCATTTGATGTTTGTAGTTTAATGTGATGGCATTAATATATTGTGATCTGAGATCTTACAAACTTGCACTCTGTTTCTTTTCACAGGCTGAAAACCTGCTGCTAGATGCTGACATGAACATTAAGATTGCTGATTTTGGCTTTAGCAATGAGTTCATGGTGGGAAATAAGCTGGACACATTCTGTGGCAGCCCACCCTACGCTGCCCCCGAGCTCTTTCAGGGGAAGAAGTATGATGGGCCTGAGGTGGATGTATGGAGTCTGGGGGTAATACTCTACACTCTGGTCAGCGGATCCTTGCCCTTCGATGGACAGAACCTCAAGGTTTTACCATCCCTTTATTAAAGCAAATGTGTGAGTGTTTGTGCATGAGTGTGTATTGTAACTGCTGTGTTTGGTCTGCAGGAGCTGCGTGAACGCGTGCTGCGTGGTAAATATCGGATTCCCTTCTACATGTCCACTGACTGTGAGAATCTTCTCAAGAGGTTTCTGGTGCTAAACCCTGCCAAAAGAGGAACATTAGAGGTCGGCCTCACACTGACTGTCTTTCAGAGAATTCAAACGTGTTTCAAAGCCTGTTTTGTGCTGAAATGTTTCATCATACTTTGGGAATATTCAATGTTAATACTGTGGTTTTGCTAGTTATATAATATTAACCAACATCACGTTAAATTTAGGACACTTTATTTGGTTGGTCATAATTGTAAACTTTATCCTACAGCAAATCATGAAAGAGCGCTGGATCAACGCTGGCTATGAGGATGATGAACTCAAACCCTTCGCTGAACCAGAGACCGACATCTCTGACCAGAAGAGAATAGGTAACAACAGCCTCTGTTTAAAGGCTATACATAGACACACAGGACCATTAACAAGGGAGATGAGGGGTTTCTGTAATGAAAGAAATGCCCCACCCATTAAAATATATCGCCAGGCCCTGTGGATTTAAATAACAGCCTCGCCTGTCGTGGCTGATGCAAAGAAAAAAGGTGTAAAGACAATGAAAGGATGACATGAGTGTGTACTTGTACAGCGAGGAGTGTTGCGTAACACCCAGCAGCTGGCTCCCTCCCGTCTATCCACGTCTCTGATCTCCGCTCCTCCCTCTTCCTATCTCTTTGCGAGGATCTCCTCGTGTTGAAATGTGATATGATCACGTGGCTACAAGTACAAGTGGAAAGAGAGCTCGGCTTACAGGAACGCAAGTATCTGCAGCCTCCTTAGTTCCCGCTTGTTCCCATCAGCATAACCAGGCACATGAACGCACACATGGTTACTTATTGAAGGAACCACAGATACGAAGCATCAGGGTACTTAAATGTGGAGCAGAGCGGAAGGCAGAGAACAGGCACAGCACAGGCTCATCTAGCCTCCCCACCCCCACTGTGAGAGAAACCTCACGTTGAGAGGAGCATGCTGGAGCTCCGCAGCCCACAGTGGTCCTTGTGTGTAGAGAGAAGGTGGAACAGAGCTGAGCTTGGTTTGCCTCTCCCAAAGAAATCACTTAAGCTAACCGACATACAGATTCCCATTAAAACTCTGATTTCTGTGAGGGGAAAAAAAAGAGGAACTCAGTTTGTGATTTAAATGTCCTCTGGTTCATAGTCAAACATGCATTAATCAGAGGACTCTTACCAGCAACAAACTAAATGGCACTTTGTTCATTATACAATTCTCAGTTTTAAAAGAAAAACAGTCTGTTTGTATTTTAAAGAGGTCAGATGAGGTTGAGGTCTGAGGTTGGGGTCTAATGGTGAGGTTTGATGGTGAGGTTTGATGGTGAGGTTTTTGATGATTGAGATTATGGAATGTGGAGAACCACAGTATGGCACCAGTAGACAGTATGACTGCATGAGTAAAGGCAAAAATGTATCAACCATTATAGATTCTGTTATATTGTTGATTCCATCAAATGTCCCTAATGATGGCATGGATACATCGTCAAATGTAGATTGTAGCTGATGGGTTTTTCTTAACCAGTCATATTTATAATGCATAACACTGGAGCTAAAAACAAATGCCTGAAAAGTGTTATGTAACTTAATTCTGGCATGAGTGCAAAAACTAGCTGCTTTATGTAAGTGTATATTGAAAATGTTAACTTTTGGTTTGTCTCCAAGTAACTTTTTATTTGTGAGGTGTTTATTTAAATTAGAATTTATTACCCTCAAATCACTCATTATTAATTTTTTTATTCAGATGTTTATCAGTTTTCTTCCCTTTTTTTAGCATGTTCAGTGGCCTTAATGTATGCAATGCAGATGTTATTTTGGTTGTAAATAGTTTTTTCTGTTTAACTGATTATTGCATTAGGTTTTTAGACTTATGTTTGGGATTACATCCTTTTCTTTTGCTGAAATGCATCAGTCTGAAGTGTTTGAAGACTCTGTTCTCTGTTTTTAGCATCAGTTAACAGGGTGTTTATAGGAAGGATATGTGCATGTGGGCTGCTCTGATGACTCAACATTCCTATAATTAATCTGGATTTAAAGGTTTATCACATACAGGTTTATACAGTGTCTGCATTACGAAACTGGGGGCTGTTTTGTGATATTATGCCAGTGGGAATCTCTAAATGAATTTGATGAAGTTCCTCTGAAGGTGTACATTTTGTACACTGCATTGTGTTCCAGAGCTAAAACTAGTTTTCAAAAGACAATGACTGCAGCTTGCCTAGGCAACACTGCAAGGGTTTCCAGGGAGTTGCATGTTGTTGCTAAGAGTGTTCGGAGTGATTTTTAGTGTGTTGCTATGTGGTTGCTCGGCGAGTTCCTTCTTTATTACAAGTCTGGGATTTTTCTGCATGGTTCATTGCCTTCCAGGCAAAATCTATAAATGAGATTGAATGGAATTGTAATAGCACACGTTTTTTGATCAGATCCACATGATTTGATGCATCAGGCTTGTGCAAAAAAGTGCATTCCTATATAGTTAAACTGGCAAAGGAAGGGGAATGAATATGTGATTTGTGTCTCATTCTGCAGATGTGATCGTGGGAATGGGCTTTTCCAGAGATAAGATCCACGAGTCTTTGTCCAAAATGAACTACGATGAGATCACGGCCATATACTTACTGCTGGGCAGGAAGACCAATGAGGTGAGGACTGCTAATGAAGTTATGGGATTATGGCTGTTATGGTATTAGTATATAGCACCTGTTTTATTGCTGTTTTTTTTTGTTTGCAGGAGGTTTCTGACTCCAGCTCCAATAGTAATCTGTCAGTGGCAAAGACCAGACCCACCAGTGAGATGAACGGCCAATCACCAAATCATCTAAAGGTCCAGAGAAGTGTCTCCTCCACTGAATCCAGGAAATCCAGGCGCCATAGTGAACAAGGTAACTTTCACTGTTTACACATTCCAGTCATCAGCTTGTGTTTTCCAAACATTAGTTTGTGGCTTTAAAATGTGCATGTTTTAACTAATAAAGAGGAGATTATTGGTTTAATGATAACTGATTTAACAATTTAGTTATTATAGTTTAATATTAACATCATTACCAGTTACTTGGTCAGCATAATGTTTTAAAAAAGGAAAAAGCAAAATTAAACTGATTCCCTTTTTGCTTGTTTTCCTTTTCTTCTTGGTCTTGTAGTTAGTGTCAATAACTCGGGGTTGAGTAGCTCTAAGAGGACGGTTCCCGGCACAGCAGATGATGTCAAACAGGAAGGTGGGGTCACAGTACGTAAGCCCCCCTCTCATAGCCCACCCAGCCCACTGCTGGGTAATGCCAACAACCCCAACAAAACAGAAATACCCGATCGCAAAAAGGGCAGCACCATCACACCTAATGTAAGTTTATATATTTTTTTACCACTTTAAAACTTGTGTAAACACTGTGTGAGCACAGGGTTTAGCTGTATGGATGGCATAATTGCATTGGGACCGGTTAGGGCCAGTGACGTAGACAAAGCTAAATGTTCTGTTATTTCATTGATCCCACATTTGTGAGCCATGTTAGTGTGAATGCATGCATATATATATAT
>JBAJNP010001558.1:0-19713 GCA_036877545.1 Yasuhikotakia modesta
TCTGTAGTCTGATGAGTTCGGGGGAGTTGTGTGTAATTCTATAGCTCAGCTATTTTTGATGCAGGACAGATTTTCTGTCTTCGCTCAGTGATTTAAGCTTAAATGGGTGGAGATGGATGTAATTTATGCAGTCAGTGCTGTTGAGGATCAAAGCTCCAAACTGCTGGTCCACTGTCTTCTCTCTTGGTTTCTTGTTTTAGGTGTAGTGGGTGCGTGAGCAGCCGTTGGCAGTGTAACTGGTGCATCCACCAGCATGTGTGCACACACAGGTCCTCGTGTGATCGTGGTGCCATCATCTTCAACCAGCATGTAAGATAAAGTCTGAACAAATGTGTTAAGTAGACAAACCTCTGAGTCTGATGTGCTGTGGGGTCCAAAAGTCTGAGACCACCAGTGAAAATGCTTCTGGTATTTATCTAATGTAATCAGTTATCAGTGAGAAGAGAAAATGATAGTTAATTAAAACTGGTAGATTTTCTCTGTGTTCTTGGACTTTTGGCCCCATTGGATGTTTTTTTGTTTCCATACTTATTTTTATTCATCTACACATTGCTTGCTTGTTCTATGATTTTTTATATATTTGCATTAGCCTCATTATTTAATTGAGTTTGCTTTTGCTTATTTCAGTTGCTGTTTGTTTCATTTTTCCCTTCATTTTCTCCTTCCTCCCCTCCTGCACTCATCCAAACACAAGTTTGCACTCCCCACATCTGCTCCTCAAACAAAAACAGACTTTGATACGTACGCGTTTACCACCTCAACATCCTCTACAACAACCCTCCCAACTACTGAGGTGGCCACAACAACCGAAGCCGTTGTCATGACAACCCCTCCAATGACCCCTCCCACTACTCCAGAGCTGACCGCTGCCCCCACCATGCCTCCGGAAAGCACAGCTCCACTAACCGATCCATTCACCACCCAAAACTACGCAACCACTGCTTCTTTGAATCAATCCACTGAAGAGTCAATTGGCACAACCACAGGAGCCTCGACCCTCTCCCAAAATGCCTCTTGGGATGAAGTGAGAGTGCAGGTAGGTCTGCTGTTGACACCGACCCCTCAGTTGCACGAAGAGCTTGCGGTTGATTCACTACGTGAAGAAGCTGCTGAACCGACGTTGCCCTCGCTAAGAGCCGGAGAAGTGATCACAATGGAGCCTTTGGGTGAAGTTCTCCCCTCATCTTCCTCTAAAGTGGTGACCCTCTCACATGCAGAGCTGGATATAGATGCCCTCATAGATACGGGCGTCCCCATGTCATCTGCCAGCGCCCCCTCTGGCGATGGTGAGGCAGGCCTCGATTCATCTGATTTCCCCCTTTCTCCAGACATGGACTACCAGTCTGACTCAGCTGACCTTTATCTGCTGGTGAGTGTGGTTCATCAGGTGAGCTCTGCCAAAGCCTGGAGGCTGTATTACATAACGCCTGAATTACAAATCAGACGTGTGTGTGTGCGGGTGTATACATACAAATATGGCAGACTTAACATGATAGTAAAAATACGTTTTAAGTGTTAGTAAAATAAGGTCATCTGTTAAGAGCAGGAGTACCACTATTTAAATAACTATTTTAAACAGCTTTGCAGCTTGATAAAGGCTGTTAAAATAAAACAAATTCTTTTAAAATATTTTATTACTGTAAAGACAATTCTTGTTTGTAACAACTTGTGAAACAAGTCATCTATTGAATTTTTACCTGTGGTAATTAGCAACCTATACTAATTCGGAACATTCCTTAAATCATTTGATTTTTCCCATATTATTTTTATCCCAATTTTATCCCAGTTTTTTTGTGCTGTTTGCTTCTCATTAAATTTGTCTATCACACTTTTGTTGTATTGCGCTGTCATTCAGCATTCCTTAAAACACATTCAGTTGGCTGCTTTGTTATGTAACTATATATAGGAGTAAGTGAGTATTGCAGGTCTGGTCCTTTAAAAGCATTGCTGGATCAGAATACAGTGTAATGAATAAAGTGTTCTGTCTGTCTGTGTGATCAGGGAGAAGGGAGTTTAACAATAAGCGGAGGGTCTCGTGCCTGTCCGTGTTTGGAGAGTGTTCAGGGCAGCGCCCTACTTCCTGTCAGTGTTGAGAGGAAGATTACTCTAGCCGGTCGCAATCTACACCTTTACCAGGTAACGTAGCACCAAGAGACTTGTTGAGGCTTGATTAGTTTCGTGAAGCCAGACCTTTTATTGTGGCAAACGGTTTGGTGCTTAAACCGCCCACTTAAGCAGGAAGAGTCTACAAAGAATTCTTGAAGTGGTAATTATAGCAACCTGGTACAATATAAGAACAAACTTAGTTCATCTGTAGACTGACTTAAACAACTGTTAGAAATAGCACAGCAGCCAGCCAATAAGATTACACTGGTGAATTTACACCAGCTCTTCTGATGCAGAGATTTTTGAGGTTTCTTATCAGTTTGGGGTAAAGGTTTATTAAAAGCTGCAATGTGGAACTTTTGCTTCTCTGTTGCCATCTCTGTTTGAAACACAAAATTCCTTACTAGCAGTTATTCTTTTCCTGCATACATTTAAATTACAAGCCACTGCTGTAAAAATAAGCTACACACACACCATCACCCTCAGCACACATATTATGCGGTATAGCAGTCAGTTCTTCTTCCTGTTTATGGATTTGACATAACCGTGCAGACAAATGACGCCAAAAAGCAATTTACTACAAAACTGGACTCAACAGTTCAAATTGTAAATCATTATTATAAACTCAACATTGCCAATCTGGGTATGGTAAGCATTGATCAATCATTAAGCATTGACTGTATTGATCAATGATGTGTTATGCGCAATAACTGATTTTTGTTCATAGTTTACGTTAAGGTTGCATACAGCAACTTCAATTGGTTACATACAGTACATCAGTTTTTACAGCAACTAGACACCTGAACATAAAGTCATATATATATATACATTTTATAGACATAATTAAAGACTAGATGCAACTGTGTTTGTTTTCATGCAGGACAAAGATCTGGTTTACCAGTGTGTGCTGCTGATCGAGGGACGATCTGTAGTTGTAGACGCTTCCGTGGAGGTCGATGAAGCTCAGCCATTTCTCTTCTACATCACCTGCCAGCCACACAAGGTCAGCTAGCAGTATTTCATCTGTAACACAAGGTTGTCAAAGACTGAAGATATGTGGAGTTTACAGATTGAACTACAGCTGGTTCTGTGGGTTCATTGGTGAAGTCAATATGTTTTGGGTTCACAGTACTCCTACTCTGCTGATGTGGAGGAATACAGATCCACCGTCTCCGTCAGGAGGAAGGACTCCTTTCAGATGGACTATCCAGAAGATCTGCATGGTATGTAGCACTTTGTTCAGGACTTCAGGGCTGTTTTAAACAGTGAAATGTGTGCAAGTAAGGCCTGTTTATTTCTGTTATTAACAGATTACAGCATTCGTGGTGTTCACAGGTTTAGTGATAAGCCTGTTTTGCTGCCTGTAGGGTAATGCTCTGAACACAACAGGAATTGCAAAATAGACTTGAAATAAATGAATGTATGAGTGAATTACTCCTACATTCATTGAAAACAGATATTTCTGTTAAAAGGGAAGAAATTCAAAGAAGTTCTAAATGAAGTGTATATGTTTTTAGTGTTAAAAAATCTGTCCCAGATAAATATATGTAAATATATCGTGTAAATATATGTAAATACATCCCAGACAGCCTAACAGAGTCAAACAGTAGTTAAACTAGATTATTAAACTAGTGCAGCTAAATTTGTTCATTAAAGTTCAGGGCAGCACTGTTTGTTTTTGTCCAGCCAATAGCATGTAAATAGCAGTAAATATTTGGTGAATTATTTTTGCAGTTATCTCTGGTATCATTAGTGAAACAAAAATGAACTATTTCATGCTTAAGGCTTGATGTGAACACCAAAATGACTCTTATGTGCCAGACATTACTGTCACATTACAACACAGATACGCTTAGCTGTGAGAAACAGCTCTAATTGTTTGAGTTTTGCAGTGTTTGTTTATGGTGTTTAACATGTTTTCACAGTGCGGCTGTATAACTGCTCAGTGGGTCGATCAGACTGCAGCCGCTGTCACACGGCCGATCAGCAGTACGAGTGCGTGTGGTGCGAGGGCTCTCGCTCCAGCTGCGTCTACAAGAGCTCCTGCTCTGAACACGTCCAGAAGACCTGCCCTGCTCCTCACATACACACGGTGAGGGTGGATCATTGTCTGCCTTCTTTCTCTCTCTGATGTTTTTAAATCTGTAATCTCTGGTAATTTTTAAAATATGTATTTTTAATAATATAATACATTTTAAAATATAACATTTTTTTGCTGAAGAATGATCTTTGTCATTGTCTTATGTGGCTTGTAATCACAGGACTCTGTGTTTTCTGTGTTTGGTCTTTGTTTCTGTCTTTTGTGAAAAATGGGAACTGTTTTTGCACTAATGTCATTCCATATTGATATTTTCTTCTTTAAAGTAAAAGTAGCCATTTATCAGTGTGTTTGCCTCTGTTTTTCCATTTAACAGTTGGTGATTATTCCATAAAAGTTCATGTGTCATTTAAAAATGTGATATGCTGTGATGTGTGCGAGGAGTAGAGTGGCATTTAAGTCATTATGTGGAAATTGTGAAATGTAATACAACTGCCTGTGTAAATGGTATAAAAGCATTGTAATTAGATAACACATAGTTTCATAAGCCCTCTGACCATTTCATGAATGGCTTGTTTTGTGGCATTTTTATTCCTTTTCTTATACTGTGCCACCTCTTTTTACTGACCCTAGTGTAAAATACTGTGCTTGTGACCCAGTATATCTACATCTACAAGGCTAGGCTGTGACCCCTGTTCTATTAATGTAAGCTGTATATCTAGCCCTTAGGCTTAGGGTATTAACTTTTCTAAAAAGGTATTTATGGTATAGGGTATTAAAATTTTGTTGTTTTGTCTGCTGTACAAATAAATGAGGGCATAGCACATTCTCAAACTTCGTCTGACATGGTGATGACCTACATAACCGCAGAAAAAAATTGCCTTGTTCTCAAAGTTTGTTTTAATGGTCACCTGATTAAGCATTTAAAGTTAAAAGTTTGCAGTGGTCGTACGTTTGTGCATAAACCAATCAACAACTGATGAATCAACAACTAGATTTGCATGTACATTTTTACAGGACAAACTTTATTCCCCTGCAGAAGTCTCCATCACGTTGCTAGGGTATTCTGTGTGGTTTCCAGGGTGTAGCTATGCAGTTGCTAAGGTGTTCTTAGTCAAATTTAGCATGTTTCTATGCAGTTCCTACAGTGTTCTGTGTGAGCAGTACAAAGGTCATGTTAGCAGCGCTAAACTTGTGGGTTCGATTTGTGTTCCCAGGAAACACATACTGATTAAAATGTTTAGCTTAAAATCATTGTAAATCGCTTTGGGCAAAAGTTTCTGACAAATGCATACATTTAAATGTAGTTATGGGTAAAGTCTTAGTTCAGACTGTAGCCTAGAGCACAATTTTGCCCATTTTTGCTTTAATGGTCTGTTGGGTATTCTAATCGCTACACAATCAGTATAAACAATCATCTTTCATCTTAACTGTTTTGTTGGGTTTTAGACTGACATTTAAAGACCAATCTTGGCTTATGTTCTGTTTTTGATAGATTAAGCCTCTTTCTGGTCCAGTGGAGGGGGGAACTGTGGTCACAGTCACTGGCTCTAATCTGGGTCAGAGAGCTGAGGACATCCAGCACTCTGTGACTATAGCAGGAGTCCCCTGCAAAGTCTTACCGGACAGATACGAGGTTTCCTCAAGGTAAATCAGGGCCCATTTCTGTATAATACCGTATCAGAGGAATATTAGTATGAACACAGCTCTCATTATGGTACTGAGTAAGGCTATGTTGTTATCCAACATTTGCTAATGACATTGCATTAAGAGCTTCAGGGAATTTTAGTCCCATTCATTATGGTGCAGTATTGAGCAGTGCACTGATTAATGAGAGGTCTCTTTGTGTGCCTGTTAGTATTGTTTGTGAGACCACAGCGAGCAGAGGGGAGAGAAACGGCCATGTCTCCGTGGAAGTTAAAGGCGGAGGAATCGGGCAGTCTGCCCAGCGCTTCAGTTACCAGGTAACCGTTAATCCAGCAGACTGAAAATGGGATCAAGTCGGTTTAGGGAGAATGAATATAATGACTGGAATGCAGTTAATATTTACAAAAGTCGAGGAGGTATTTAGCTTCAAATTTTTATACACTTCAAAAATGATCTGTTGGATATTTGCATGTTTTGTGTTTTTTATATTATTATATTTAAATGTGTTAGTTATATTTATTTTTAATAATGTATCACTTTTTAAAATATAAAGGCTGTTTGCTGAAAAATGAAACAGAAATCAAATTAAGACAATTATTTTTGTAGCACATTTTTCACAGGTTGTAATTGGATTAGAGAAGTGTAGAAATTTTGTGCTTTGGTGTACCAGAACCTGTGTATAATACCAGTGTTTTGTGTCATGTTTTGTGTCATGTTTGTGTGTGCGTGTTCTGTGTTTCTAAACTCAAGGACCCAGTGTTATTGGGTGTGTCTCCTCTGAAAGGCCCAATGTCGGGCGGCACATCACTCACCATCATGGGCCGGAACCTTCTAACAGGCCATCCCAGTGAGATCAGCGTCCTGATTGGTGGAGTCCCATGTCACATGTAAGTGTCCTCTGCTGCATTCCAGCTAGACAGAAGTCATCTCTTAATCTCCTTATGATATCATCTCAACCACACAAAGCACCTGTTATTTATTGCGGATGTCATTCTGATAAATATATTTGTCTTCATCAAACAATGAGTCGTATCTTACACATACCAATTTATAAATCTTATGTGGTTTTCGTTACACTATATTGTATATACGAAAATATTGTACTACGAAATAATATTTACAATTGTTATATTGTAACTTAAGATTGAATGCTTAAGATTTAATACAGCCTGTATGTGGGTAGTTCTCCTGAGCAGCACAACGACCGTGTTGAATGTGTGACTGGAGGGAACAACAGAACTGGAGATAGTGCCGTGACCGTGTGGTTTGGTAAAGCACAGCGCCATCTACAGGAAGTCCTGTATCACTACACACCTGACCCCAACGTGACCAATGCTGTTCCCTCTAAAAGCTTTCTCAGGTAAAAAAAAAAACCAAATAAAATTAGCAGTAAAAGTAAAACATAAAATAACTTTAAAGATATGGACACCGACTAACACAATAATCTCTCATTTTTAAAGCAGGTTGCATATGTAATTCAATAAAATTTAATAAAGCTTGTGTGCAGAATTTTATTTTTAGTTTTTTTTGTGCGTTTATGTAAGTGGGGGTCGTATTATTCGAGTGTCTGGCCAGCATCTAGACGTGGTACAGGAGCCTCGTATCCGCGTGACCCTGACTCCTCTGGAGCCACAGACTCAGAGGAAGAGGAGGAGCGCATCAACAGGCGAGAAGAACGTACGTCATGGTCCTCTTAAAAGGAGGCGTCGGATCGTCCCGGAGCCAGACTGTCGTGAAGATGCTCTCTGTTTCGTCAAACAGGTAGAGTTTACACAAGTGAGTCTGTGCTTGTGCCTTAATAAAACACAACTAACTGAATATTTATTTCTTGTGGTTCAGTTCTAACCTGTTGCTTCATCTTCTGGTTTTGTTCAGGTTGAGGAACGCTGCATAGTAAATAGTTCTACTCTAATCCTGTGCCCCACTCCAGAGGTGGGGCCTGAGGCCCTACGTGCTGCTGTTGGCGTCCATTTCCTCTTGGATAACCTTCATTTTAAATTCGAGGGGGTCAGTGGCAGCCCCTTCACTTATGAGCCCAACCCTGTTCTTCACCCCCTCAATCAACATGACCCCAGCAAACCCTTCCGCCACAAACCTGGCAGCATAATTTCTGTGGAGGTCAGGAATCATTGCTCTTATTTGTGTATTAATTTAATTATTATTATTATTAATGTATTAATGAACAACAGTTATCCATAGTCCATGAACCATGATTTTTATGCATATTGGATACAATGGATATTGTGCTTTCTTAAAAAAAGCTCTAATATTATTTACTGACAGGTCCAATGGGAAACAAATTCATGTTTACAGACTTGAATAAAGACAATGAGGAAGGGCTCCTTGAATCACATATTCAAAGAGATTTGAATTACTAAAGAGTTTTGCTAGGTAACAATAATTAGGAAGGCAAACTGTAGATTTTTATGAAATTCAGTGTTATCAAACTTTGTCCTTTTTACTGGTTTATATTTAAAGCAAACTATTAAGTCATTTATAGTTTAATTTGAATTAACTAAATAAATTGTGGCTCTTCAATGCTTTTAGCATTGGCATATTTATTTGATGGTGTAAGTCTCAGCATTACCGCTGAAAAAAGTATTTTGTGATGACTTTATTTTACCATTTGGTAGTACTAATGGTAACAGAAATTCCAACCAGTGGCTTTAATTGTGATCTTTCCATTTGGATTTGGACTCAGGGGGAGAACTTGGACCTGGCTATGTCCAAGGAGGAGGTGATTGCTCTGATCGGAGACGGGGAGTGTGCTGTGAAGACTTTAACCAGGAACCACTTGTACTGTGAGCCCCCCACGCAGCAGCCGCCGGTGTCCGCTTCCAAGAAACGAGACTCCAATGACGCGCTCCCTGAATTCACAGTACGCCAGCTTCCGTCCGAACCCTCTGCAGTGTCTGTTTCTTGTTGCTGTTATAAAGACATGATTCATGTGTGTGCAGGTGAGCATGGGAAATCTGAACTTCTCTCTGGGGCGGCTGCAGTACGATTCTCAGGGTCAGGCCACGTTTCCTCTGGAAGCTCAGGTGGGAGTCGGGGTGGGAGCCTCTATTGTGGCTCTTATTGTGCTGGTTATCGTCCTCATATACAGGTATTTCCCACACAGATACATCAAACAATCAGAAGCTTTATGTTAAGCTATACATTTCTACAGTATATAAGTTAGCCATATAAGTTTCCATAGTAATTTTAATTAACTAGTATTTAGTTATTTAAATTTGATTTATAAAAGACTGTTTGGATTTTTTTTAAAAGGGTACAATTCTGGTAATAAAATCATCCCCAAACAACTGCAGTGTTTCTGAAACTGTCCAATCAGATGCTAGTAATACAGCATGGTTAGCAAACATGAGAACTGCTGCTAATAGTTTGAATGCTCATGAAACTGGTTGAGAAAATGACCACATTGTGCAAAGCTGCAATTGTGGTGTTGGCTGACGTATACATTACATACATTTACGCTTCACACATATGACTTCCTGTCGAAGCAATTTATCATCAGTTAAAATCACATTACTGGTCAATAGCAGGATGGACAGCTGAGGATAAACAGCCTTTTAGAAGCATTTACAGCAAGACGGGAATGAAAATATGTGTTTGTGTGCGTTTAACAGAAGGAAAAGCAAGCAAGCGCTACGAGACTATAAGAAAGTTCAGATCCAGCTGGAGAATTTGGAGACGAGCGTGAGAGATCGCTGTAAAAAGGAATTCACAGGTCAGACGATGCCACAAACATTTATATTACATTAAAACATTTGGCAGACACTTTAATCCAAAGCCACTAGCATCGCAAATGCAGTGTATGTTTTATAAGTATGTGTGTTCCCTGAGAATCGAAACCATGTTAATGCTTATGCAATATGCAAATATTTGCATTAGCACATACTGCATTAGCATAATGCTTAAGATGCTAATGTGTGTTAATAAAGTGCTTGTGTGTTATGTGCAGATCTGATGACTGAGATGATGGATGTATCCAGTGATCTGATGGGATCTGGAATTCCAGTCCTGGACTATCGTCGATATTCCGAGAGGATCTTTTTCCCTGGTCACAGGGAGTCACCCCTGAGGCGGGACCTTGATGTTCCATCTTGCCGTCGGGCCACCGTGGAGCAAGGATTGGTTCAGCTCTCCAACCTTCTCAACAGCAAGCTGTTCCTCACTAAGGTGAGCGTTTTCTTAGAGGAAAGTGACATGGTTGTAAGGATGTATGAGTAGGTCTTTTGTTCACATGATGTGTTCCTGGTTTCCGTACAGTTCATTCACACTCTGGAGGCCCAGCGGACCTTCTCTCCGCGGGACAGGGCGTACGTGGCTTCCCTTCTCACGGTAGCGCTGCATGGCAAGCTGGAATATTTCACCGACATCCTAAAGACCCTGCTAAGTCACCTGGTGGAGCAGTACACCACTAAAAACCCCAAACTCATGCTACGCAGGTCAGCACATATCATGTCATTGAGTTGTGATGAGTCTCGCTGATTCCTTGTTACATGTTGGTATTGATTTTTCCTTATTGAAAATGCAACCACTAAATCCTTGTTACTGTGTATGAAATCACAGAATTCCCATTATTTATATAGAATCACAAAATCTCCAAAAATGCTTCAGTTACCTACATACAACCATTACTTCCAAATTACCCACAGGGAATCACTGCATTTCCTTTGCACTCCATGCACTCCAAAATGCAATATTTCATAGTAGTACCACATAATACATTTATTTTACAGTTATTTGATAGAAGCATTAACTCTCCATAACTATACATGACATCACTGAACCGCCAATGTTCGAAATATGTGCGATGGACCATTGAAATTGATAGTTGCTGAATGACATCACTGAATCTCAGTGGGAATGACTCTGTTTCACAGGACTGAGTCTGTGGTGGAAAAGCTGTTGACCAACTGGATGTCTATTTGCTTGTACTCCTTCCTCAGGGTTAGTGATGCTTTTTGTACAATCTGTTTGTTTGTACTGTTACAAATGCATTGAAGAGAAAACAGAGAAAGATGATTGGTGGGTTTCAGTCAGTTCAGCAGATGGGTTTGTTAAAGTTCCAGCGTGTTTGTCTGTTGTGTGTCAGGACACAGCGGGTGAGTCTTTCTACATGCTGTTCAGAGCCATCAAACATCAGGTGGATAAGGGCCCTGTGGACGCTGTTACAGGCAAAGCGAAATACACCCTCAACGACAACAGACTACTGCGAGAAGATATGGAGTACCACACGCTGGTGAGAGACACATCTGTACAAACGTTTCATGGGCCTTCAAATGAACATCTCAAACATGGGAATAAAACACAATAACATGACATAAACCTGAAAGATATGAAGACAATTTTAGATGCTTAGATGTTTCACCTAAAGTGACAGTGTATTCAAACATTGGTCACTACATTTGTCCTGGAATATGAACTTTGGTGTCAATAATGTTACCCTCCACCAGTTGAGCTACAGCCAGTGACTGTTTTCTTCTGTCTTCTCAATGTTGTTCTATAGACTCTAAATGTTCTGATGAGCAGCGGCGGAGCCACTGAGTCTCAGCCGGTTCCCATCAAAGTGCTGGATTGTGACACCATCACTCAGGTGAAGGAGAAGATCCTGGAGCAGACATGGAAGGGCACGTCCTTTTCCCACAGACCCACCGCAGACTCTGTTCATCTGGGTAAGAGATAAAGGAGGTTCTGATGTTCAAAGGATTTCAGCCAGTCATGAGAAGAACTAATTTGTTATGAAACTTATTTATTATGAAAGTTGTGGTCTGGGGCAGTTGTGGTCTACTGGTTAAGGAGTCGGGCTTGTAATCAGTAGGTAGCTGGTTCGATTCCAGCACTGGTACATAGCAACTGAAAAGCCCTTGAGTAAAGCACCTAACACCCGATTGCTCTCTGGATGCTTCAGTGATAGCTGCCCACTGCTCCGAGTGTGTGTGTGTGTGTGTGTTTACACCTTGCGGTGTGTATGCACTCCTCATGAAGGATGGGTTAAATGCAGAGGTCAAATTTCGCTTATGGGCAACTGTAACTGACGAATACATGTCACTTTCAAATGTTTCTTAGAGTGGAGAGCAGGCATGGCTGGGCATCTAATCTTGTCAGACCAGGATTTGACATCAGTGGTTCAGGGGTCCTGGAAACGTCTCAACACCTTACAACACTACAAGGTATCTTGACCTGTAATTCAAACCAAAGACCAAGGTAATTCATAACATGTGCAGCAGGTGTTTTTTGGAAGTCATTCGTGTTTGATGTTGTGCAGGTTCCTGATGGTGCCACAGTCACACTGGTGTCACGACAGTCCAAGCAGATCCACCATGACAGTCATGACTACATACCAGGAGAGAGTGAGTCCCGTGAGCTGCATTTTAATGTAGATTATGTAAAGACTGTTTTTGCACTGATTCATGGCAATATTTCAAATAATCTGATCTTTTAGTTTGTATGACAATTTAAAAAAAGGGAATGTTTCTATATTAAAATTATTGAAAATGTGCATATTGCAATATGCATATCACAGTGGTTTGAAATAACTAAATAACTGTATTTAAATTTCAAAACATTTTCTAGTGAAATGCAAAAAGCATGTTAAATTTAAATATAAATTGAATATAATTTAAGTTAATTTTATTGTATCAAATATCATATTACTTAGACAGTTATCGAATATCACATTTTTCTTCTAAATTGACCTCTGTATCTTCTGCTTTCTTCTATATTATACACCCTTCCCTTATACATATTCTCATGTTCTGTTTTCTCTCTCAGAGACTCCAATGTTGGAGGATGGAGATGATGAAGGGGTTAAACAGTGGCACCTGGTGAAGGCCAATGAGGAGGCAGATCTTCCCAAACACAGACGAGGCAGCCTGAGAGATAAAGACCGTGAGAGAGCCAAGGCCATACCGGAGATCTACCTCACACGCCTGCTCTCTGTGAAGGTACCACATACAGATGGACCGCCCCCTCAGGCACTCACCCAATAGAGACGACTTTAACAGATCACATGATCTGTCTGTTTCAGGGAACGCTGCAGAAGTTTGTAGACGATCTGTTTACTGTGATACTGAGCACCAGTCGACCCGTTCCTCTGGCTGTGAAATATTTCTTCGATTTGCTGGATGACCAGGCAGCACAGCACAGCATCACAGACCCAGAGACCATTCACATATGGAAAACAAACAGGTTGGTAAAGAATACATAAGCAAGATTTTGAGGAGCAAAGAATTATGGGTAATTAGGTAACATCCTGTATTTTGGTTCTATTTCACAGCTTGCCACTGAGATTCTGGATCAATATTCTGAAGAACCCTCAGTTTATTTTTGACGTCCAGGCTTCTGACAATGTTGACGCTGTGCTGTCAGTCATTGCTCAGACCTTTATGGACTCCTGCACCATTGCTGACCACAAACTGGGCAGGGTGAGCCAATCAGAATGAAGCAGGAAGAGAGAGCCAATCATAATATACCAGACAAATATTGCTGTGTAAAAAACGTAATTAAAAAGACCAACTGGTAATATTTGTGATTTTGTGTCTTGTATAAACAGGATTCCCCGATCAATAAGCTTCTATATGCTCGAGATATCCCTCGCTACAAACAGATGGTGGAAAGGTGAGTGTTTGTTTGATAAATAAAAGCTATTTACATGCATTTGCATGTAATAAATATTTAGTTGTATTATGTCTATTGCATAAAAGTAATCACACTACCTTCATGGTTCTATTTTATCAGGTATTATTCAGATATAAGACAGACCATCCCTGTCAGTGACCAAGAGATGAATTCAGCTTTAGCTGAACTCTCAAGGGTGAGTCAATACTTCTACAGATTTGTGCTGTATGTATAAAGACTCTATAAGTTTATGTATTTATGCTGTATTTTTACACACTACTGTATGTTTTGTGCAGAACTACTCAAATGAAGTGAATCATCTTGTGGCATTGCATGAGTTATACAAGTATATCAACAAATACTATGATCAGGTGAGTGCATACAGGTTTTTACAGGGCAGTAGCATTGATGATAATAGTCAAAATAACATCTTACACACTTTACTTACATAATCTTTAAAATGTATACATTTTAAAATTTCATAGGAACATGACATTATTCCTTTTGAGGCACAATATGCAGTTCCCTGTTTTGACACAAGCCTCTATTCTTCATTCATTTTCTTATGAATGACCTAAACAGTGACTGATGGGAGGGGCCTAAGCAGTGTGCTTTGGCAACCTAGTAACTGTATTAAAGCTAACAGAAAAAGACTTGTTGTAAACATCTGTTCCCCTTTTTATCACATTTGCAAATGGAGTAGTACTTGCATGCAGGCAAAACTTGTGAGAGGGGTCATGCAACATTTTCCCCTGATCTTTTGAAATAAAAGAGCTCATTGTATCATTAAAAATGGCAAATTTTATAAGATTTCCTCACATAGAGCTTTAGTCTTTTAAACTGCAAAAACCTTCTGACCCCAAACATGAATACATTTGAACACGACCACACACATACAGGCATCAATGACACTAATTCAGTACTTATATACTGTGGCCAACACAGCCAGGCAAAGTTTGTCCAACTTTATGTTTTTGCTAGCTGTATTTGGCATCTGCATCCACTCAGCATATCATTTTATAAGATCCCAGCATTCAAAAACTGACTGAACTTTATTGAATCAAAACCGTTTTTGAAAAACGCAGTTTTTCAACTGTAGTTTGTTGTACTTTGCAGTTGTGTGGTTAGTTCAGACAGGAAACAGGAAATAATAAATATCTCCATGTCTCTAAATCTCTTATTTTTTCAGATTATCACAGCATTAGAGGAGGACTGCACAGCTCAGAAGATGCAGCTGGGATACAGGCTTCAACAAATCGCCGCAGCTGTGGAGAATAAAGTCACTGACCTTTGACCTGTAACCCTGAACAGACCCTTTAAAAGACTGGACAGAGACAAGCCAATGAGAGAGCAGAGACCCTGTTCAGAGCAATGAACTTTCACTTCCTGAAGCCCTGAAGGATTCTGAGAAGAACAGAGAAGAATTGAGACAGATCTCAGACAATGTTACGATTGAAGACACAGCATTCCTATATGTTATATCTCTGTTAGATATTACACATATACAGTTGCTGGTCTGTAGATGTTGTTCTTTCTCTCTTCTTATTGGCTTGTAGTTTTCCTGAAGGTTCCACAGCCCGCAGTTGTCAGCACTGGTGCTTCTAGAAGATCTATAAGCTCTGCCTGAAATACTACTTCTGTTTGGAGAAAGTTCAGGGCGTTTCTGGTGTCTAGCAAAGTTCCTCGCCTGATATGCTAGTTTTTCATGCATTTGATGAATGACTGAATACTTCTAAGAATAATGTGTAAACCAATGTTCTTACGTGTTTGTAAAAAAGTAGAATAAGTCTTACACAGACCAAGAAACTGGTTGGTGGGATCTCATGAGCTTGGTGTGATGTGCTTCATTATCTTTCCGCCACACCAAATGTCTTAATTATAAAAGCGTACATAGAATAATGAAGGAATAATGTGTAAATAAGGAATAATGTCACATGATCTTTTGAAAGCTGGTCTGGATTACAAATGGTGGCAAAGTTATTTGAGTGAGATTTTGGGGGGATGTCTTGTTTTTATTCAGAACATTTTTTGGTTTGTATTTTTTGTTGTTGTGGAAAACACTGGTTTAAGGGACCTCACCCTAACAGTGCCATATGTGATGTTTTCATATGGCCTAGATTATAGTATTATATACATTAACATGCATGGATACTCACAGTGATTTCAGAGATGAGTGGTTAACACATGCATGTCGCACGTGTAACCGTTTTTAGTCATGTTTTATTGATGATTATGTAAATGGAAAGTTAACCTGATTAACACATTTGACAGTTGGTTTAAGTAAACAATTTGTTATGTAACATCACTGCGCTCAGTTGTAAATTTTACATAATCTTTTAATAGTTTATTTCTACAGTGTTAGTGTGATGTCAGGTCTTCATTTTTGGTTTGCATCAGTAAAAAAAGTTTACCTGGCTATCAAAATGGCGTCTACTGGCTACAGATATCTCCATATGTCTACGGTACATACTCGCACATTTAGCTGAAATATATCTGACTGAAGTAGTTTGTGCATTTTCTAATGTGTGATTATGATCAACTTTCTGTTCACAAAGTTTGTTTTTGAATGTATATTTTGTTTTTATTTTAACATCATGACTTCCATTAAGTTTCATTTGAAAATGTACAAATGAAGTCAGACCAGATTATAAACAGTTGAACAACCTAATTCATTCTTGGTCACAATCAAATGAACTCATTTCTCTTGTGTCATTTACAGAAATAGATCATGTTTGGACATTGTACAATATTAGTAGAATGAAAAGATAATGTGAACCAGATGAACGTCAGCTATGTTACATTTAAATAGCTACAGCTGTTTAATCCCCTCTCAGTGGTTTTTATTAAGCACAAACCGTTTCCCACTTAAACTGGTAGCTGTATTTTGAAACATTGTTGGTAACTGGTTTGGAATGTTTCAAATTAACCATTAACTGGTTTAATCTGGTACAGTAACCAAAATTAAGCTAATACACCGTCTTCCAATAGTACCACACTTGCTAACAGCTGGTCATGTCTCCTCAAGCCGGTGGTTTGAAAATTAGACTGACTGATGGGCCAGTTTGAACACACTACCAGTTGAATTTTCCAGTGGGTTGGAGTCACATGCTGTTATCCTGATGTTCTGCGGTTTCTGTGGTTGTGATCTCGGGTGATTCAGATGTTTTAATGATCTTTAAGCTGTTTGTTTTTACATTTGGTGAACGGCTGTGACACTTGTTACACTGAGCATTGCTTTCACATTTAATTTGAATTCTTTATATTTATTTATTTATTTTGTTATTTGATTGGCTGCTGATGGCATGTTGATGTACAGACCAAATTTTGGTTATGACCCACGGCCCAAATTAAAAATTCATTTTTTATCTTTAACTCTATGGCGAACAAAGCTGTAATTTTCACTGTTTGTGTTAAATCTTTTTAAACATTCATACGGCTGTATCTGTGTTTATTTGCTATACTTCACTGCTGCGCTGGGTTCTGTTGTTGTGTGACTTGCACGGGAAGAGCTGGCTTTTTAAAAGCTATTGTAAATTGTTGTATCTCTCATTCTTGTTCCTTATCTGTGTGTTTCTACACATTTCTGTAAATAAAATGTGATATTATAAATGTGGTTTCATAAGCCGGAACGTCAGTTTGTATCGGCTGTTGTGTAATAAACTTCAGAAAGTTTCAGAATGGTTGAATCTTTGCATTAAAGAGTTAATTTGCTTAAAGTAACAGTTGTTTTTAATCAGCCTCATGTGATTACAAACTTACATGGTCTGTTCACAATGCACAACTATCATATGCCTGCAAAAGACTTAGAATACAGCAGGTTAGAGCAGAATAGAACAGTTGTGTAAGTTTCAGCAATAATATACAGCTCCTAATCAGTTTCTAAAGAAATTCCTAACTGTGTGTTTAAGTCATGCAGTTTACACAATGTAAATTATGTAAAATAAACACACACTGATGTCATTAGTGCAATATTGATGTAACATTCAATCAACTAAGCCAGAAGTCACCAGAGACATTACTGTAATGTTTTCACATATTTTCTACAACACTGCAAAATGTGATAAAATCAATGTTATGCATGACATTAAAAGGTTTGCATTTAAACAATATTGGTGATTCTGATAACATTAATAATAATTTTAAGATATTCCCTCAGCATATATGAGTAAATGTGCCCACTAAAAACGAAAGACCTAATTAAATCACACTAAGCCATTGTTAATGGCCGATAACCATCGTCATCTTCACCTCTATTACTGTTGGTTTTGCTCACTGCTGGGTTTGTTGCCATTGATGAGTTTCATAAGGCATCCAGTCAGACAGCAGTTAAGAACCACACCTCCAAAATAAGAAACTTTTCTGTCCATCCAAACTTGTCAAACAGAAACTGAATGAGTGGAGCTATTGCAGATAGGAAGTCAGAGTTCCCTGCCATAGCCAGACCATTGCTAAAGACTTTTACAAGGAAGTTAACAGTTAACAGTTAACAGTTATTGTCTAGGCTGGTTGTAGGTCACAGCTTATCTAAAACATGTAAATAAAAGACTTGTCTTGATGTTTATTGACAGTGAATGAACAAATTTAAGTATTTTCTGACATACGTAAAGCTAAAGCTAAGCAAATTGGTAACAGTATACACTAGGTGGATATTTTTAAACACAATGCCACTTTCTGAGAAAAAATATCAATATACAAAATTGGAAATTAGACATTTGTAGCTGAAAAGGACATGATTTCTTGACAAATCTTTGCATATATATGATTCTTATACACTTGGGTATTTACAGATAACATTTTACTAACTAAAACATTAAGAGAAAGGGAATTTTAAAAATGATAATGTAAAAGTGTGTCTATCAGGCAGCAAAATAAATCTTACTGTCTCTTTTGTCGGAGACTGTATAAAATTGTGCTTATATACATTGAAACCTATCTGGTTTCTTATCTGCTTTCTTCTGTGCACTAATAAACATCATTGTCTGTTGACAGTCTAGACTTTAGTGTCCTGTCTCGTCTCTCCAGCAGAGGTCAGTGTCGTGTCGGTAAGTACACAGCGTTGTTTGAGGCCTAATAGTAGCTTTTGCACCGATTTGCTATCATGGCCAAACACTTTTATTTAGGGATTACATTTAAATATTTGTAAACATCTCCAACACTATCTTTAGAGTAGCGTATGCTGTTTGGCCTTTCAACCAAAGCGGGTTAAAATAATGTTAAAATAATATATTGTTGTACAACAACAATTTCAATGGTACTGTCCTGCATTTGTTTATATTTATATTAATTGTAGGCCTAAATATTAATGTGTTTGCTGGTTGTGTATGTTTTCAGTACACAAGTGTTTTATTGACTAGATTGTTTATGATTTTGTTGATGGATACAAATTCAGTTTGTACCACTCAGACATTGTATCTATCACATTAACAAACTTTAAAGATAATACAGCACATAACAGGCAAATGTTTATTGCATTTGACAAAGGTAACAATAATAATATATAGTTTTCAGTTTACATGTGTGTGTAATTCAACATATATTTGCCTTGTTAACATTTTGTATAATCAGTATTAATGTAAACATTGTGTTTTATATTTTGTTCATAGGCCTGTTGTTCAACAGCTGTGACATGCAAAAGAAGAACTATTTTTATTCAGTGCTTTTTCACTAAAGGAGTGTCTCCTATTTCTCAACCACATCCAGTGGGGGAGGGTTTCAACAAAGGCCTACTGCACAACGGCACGCAGTCGAGACCAACAAAAATAACCTGAATGCTTTCCACAAAATGAACAGATTATGACAGATTCTGGTTTTTAGCTGCCCTTTAACCGTCGATCTGAGTGACAGAGACCGGTTATGGGTGTTTTTTGAGCGAGTGAGGCCTAGTCCTGTCTCTCTCGTGTGCTCTTTCCCACACTCGCTGATCCTGCCAGTGCTGAACAAAGATAATTATTCAGGAAGCGATTCGGCCAATCAGACGAGGCCTTACATCCTGCTTGTGGGAGGGCAGCCAGTCACGGCCCTGCTCTGATCAGACAGGTCTGAGCTCTGAGTGTGGAGAGAAGAGCCCTCCCTTGTCTAAAAGCTGAGGCTGTCCTCCATGTTTTATAAGTATTGACATTACACTCTTTCAGCCATGCATCCACAGAGGTAAGCCTGATATTTTATTACGTCTGTCTTTTGTTGTCATTTCACGGTTTGAATCCACTGCTAACACTATGAATTGCAGATTTGATTCTTCAGTGACTGGGAAGGCCTTGCAAAGGCCTCTGTTTCAGAAAAACAGGGCAGAGGAAGGA
>JBAJNP010001558.1:19763-51861 GCA_036877545.1 Yasuhikotakia modesta
AAATATAATATTATATTTATGATTAACTATCAAATGATTAATTAGTTAGAAACTAGTTGCTATGAATACAGGTGCCATCAGTCTTCTTATGAATTGCTTGTTTGTCATTGAGTCAGTATTGCTTATGCAAAATAGGCCCTTCGATACCAAACACCAAGAAACAAAATTAGGAAACAATTACTGTATGAGTCTGATACAGTAATTACTGTATGAACTGATCAGTACTTTAATTGGGAGATCACAGGAAGATGTGAATATTTGATCTGTTATTGCATGATTCCATCAAACATTGTTTGTACTTCATCAGCTGAGTCAAGTTTGCGAAGAAATTTCATGCTCCCTGTAAAAGTATTTTTTTAGTATTTTTAAAATACAAAAATACAGTAGTTTATTTTGATACATGGTGTGGCTGCTGTATTTTGTAGTTTATTTTGATACACTAAAATTAAGGTATTTAGTATTTTATTTTGAAATACATTTTGATGTACTTTTGCCCAACCCTGTGTGTGTGTGTTCACTACTCACTTCTAATGTGTGTGCACTAATCTGGATAGATTACATGCAGAGAACAAATTCTTAATATGGGTTACAATACTTACATGCCATGTACATGTATAGGTACATGTAGGGTATATGATGGTCAACACTGACCAATCACAGGGCACAATACCACTTGCTGGTAAAACACCAATATAAAAAAGATGTCCTCTATATGTTATGTAAATAACAATTATGTATTATGTAATTGGGATTAAATATCACAGTTGTCCCTCATTTGTATACATTTGTGGACCTCTAGGTCCTCATCTCTTAAGATGTGTGATGAATTTTAAAATGCGTACCTCCTATAACCCCCACGCATATGTACAGATGAAAAATGGAGGTGCCAAAAGAAGCTGTTACCATGGCGGCCCCTACCATTAGCCCACCAACCATAACCACAGGACGGCAACCGTAGCGATTGACCAAAACACTGCTCACAGGTCCTGCAAGGAAAAAGAAAAGTGTGAGAGAAACCGTGTCATGAATCTTGAACTACAACCTTGACCTGTAGATATAACCTGACATAAGCGCTAAATGCTCTGGATCATTTTGCAACTCTAGGGACAAACTGGTCTTTGATTTGGCTTCCTCTGGTTATTTGGTTACTTCTGGTACATGTTGAACTGTTCTGTCTATTGTGGGAGCGTTTATGGGAGTGTATTTCTGCTGAAATTAAGATCTGTACTTGATTGTACAACATTCTAGGCTGTACATAGAAAATCTCACACAGAAACACACAGACAGATTTAAAGATTAAATTTAGGATGTTCTCTCACCTCCTGCATACATTGTAGCCAGCATGATGGAGGAAACCCAGGCTATCTCACTGTAGGAGATGGAGAAATATTCCTGGATTTCTTTGAAATAAATAGTGAGAGACTTTGGGAAAGCATAAGCAAAGCCGATGGAGATGAAGGATCCAAACACCACAGCCCACCCCCAGCCTCCATCTGGGGGGGTATAGCCCAGGTTTGTGATAGCTGATGAAGGCATGTTTGATTTTCTGTCATAAAGCAAAGAAAATTATTATAAATTTATTATAAAAATAAAACTATTTTATATAAAAAACTACTATAAAATACTATAAATTATGCTTTTTTTTACTATTTTCAATAAATTAATAAAAGACATTCTTTAAAATGTAGTATATTGGGTTTTAAACATCACCACAGTAATCACTAATATTTTTTTACATTCAGTAAAAGCAGCCTAGCTTACTGATAAATCTTTGTATACATGAGATTCCCATGTATTTTGGGTATATAACTTACTTATTTACTAATGTAAAAACATCATATGCTATATATTATAATATACTACAATGAACTAATTGAAAATAAGAAATGCTAAAATGATCATGTAAAGTTTGCCTAAAAGAAAACAAAAGAAATAAATGATCTTACCTCTCTACCTGAGCGGAGACTGTCAGAGCCACAAAATCATATTATTCGGATATATACTTTTTTATCTGGTTACTTTTATCTGTCCACCCCATATCACGTGATTTGTTAGGGGGTAAATGACAGCCCAGTGTCATGTCTCGCCTCTCCAGCAGAGGTCAGTGTCGTGTAAGTACACAGCGTTGTTTGCGGCCTAGTAGAAGCTTGTGCAGCGATTTACTATCATGGCCTAAATGTTTAAATTCACGTTAAATTTCATAACGTGCAAATATCTTTATTGTAAACTTAGAGTAAATACAGACTGTTTGGCCTTTCAACTAAACTTAAGATATTTAAGAGGAGAATAAGAGAACAATTTTAGCCTGCTATCCTACTTTTTAAAATGCGTATATTAAATGTATGTGTGTATATTTATTTATTTATTTGTTTGTTGGTTGTATTTATTTAGAAAGCTGTTTTAATAAACAATGAATTTTATTATTTCAATATGATTAGATAGATTTACCGGCAGTTCATCTATCTGTACTGCTTACTGCATCATCTAACAAATAAATAAATCTGTTTAAAAAAAATGTTTATTGCGTTTATCATGGGACAAAAGTAACAATGGCAACATGTTTTTATACTTGTGAGATACATATGTGAGTATCTACTTCAACATATATTTTTTACATTTAGTATAGTCAGTATTAAAATAAGCACTGTGTTTCTCATGAATCAGCAGTTGCAACATGCAAAGGAAGCACTATTTTTATTCAGGTCGTTTTTAACTAAAGGAGTGTCTCCTATTTCTCAACCAGATCCAGTGGGGGAGGGTTTCAACAAAGGCCTACAGCTCAACAGCACGCAGTCAAGACCAACAAAATAACTCTAATACTTAAACTTTAGCACAAAATGATTAGATACACAATGGATTCTGGTGTTTGGCTGCCTGTTAACCGCTGATCTGAGCTAACAAGACTGGTTAAAGCTGTTTTTGAGCGAGTGAGGCCTAGTTCTGTTTCTCTCTCGTATGTGCTTTTCCCCACACTCACAACTGATCCTGCCAGTGCTGAACAAAGATAATTACTCAGGAAGCGCTTCGGCCAATCAGACGAGGCCTTACATCCTGCTTGTGGGAGGGCAGCCAGTCACGGCCCTGCTCTGATCAGAGAGGCCTGAGCTCTGAGTGTGGAGAGGAGAGCCCTCCCTTGTCTAAAAGCTGAGGCTGTCCTCCATGTTTTATAAGTATTGACATTACACTCTTTCAGCCATGCATCCACAGAGGTAAGCCTGATGTTTTATTACGTCTGTCTATTGTTGTAATTTTACTGTTTGAATCCACTGCTAACACTATGAATTGCAGATTTGATTCTTCAGTGACTGGGAAGGCCTTGCAAAGGCCTCTGTTTCAGAAAAACAGGGCAGAGGAAGGAGGAGGGAGGGAGAGAGAGAAAGCCATAGAAGGGATTTCAGGCTCTCTCTCGAGCTTTGGCCTGGGTTTGACTTGGTCACATGGTTACATTGCAAACTAAGTCAGCTATCACTTATTGCTGAACTGATAAAGTCTGTGTGGCAGTCATGTCAGTATGTTAGAGAGCTGGGCCCTCAAAGCTGATCTGCTCCACACAGGGGCAGAAAGGATCATGGGGTTTTGGGGGAGGGGTAATTGGATGTTGTGCTTTTGTAAAGCTGATTGCCTGTGCCATTGTGTTGTGTGTGTCACAAGCCACGGCACAGAAAATGGAGGCATCAGTTAGAGGCCTATTAGTAAGCAGAGAGCCCCAGCTGTGGTCATTTTGGACAGGGGCAAGATGGGTAATTTTGTGAGCTACCAACAATGGTTAGAGAGGTAGATTCTAAACTATTATATATATTTATAGATAATACAGAAGGCCACACTGTGTTGGTTTTATATATTCAGGAAATATGACACTGTAGGCCCTGCATTAGGCAGTGATGTGTGTTAACCTCCCAGTGTCATTTGTTGTTTAATCTATGGTTCAAGCAATCTCCTGCTCATTTTTACATTTTTGAACAAGACATTTGCATGTTTTTGTGTATTATTTGTGTGCTGCAGCCTGACGGCTGTCTGAAATATGCGTGTAAAAACAGGAGCAGTCGGTGTGTCAGCCATTTCATCAGCTTCTTGCAAATCATGTAAAAAGACATTTTCCATATTTACTGTTGATTTCCATAATGAGCATGTTAAGCATTTTAGTAATTGTTACCGAAATAACATAAAGCCAAAAGAGTGATTGTTTTTTTTTGTATTGATTTCATAAGTTTAATGGTGAAGTCAATAATAAAATAGCACCAGCACACACACACACGAACAGCTCTCAAAAGCTCACAATGCACATGGGACCAAAATTCTCCTGTGGCCATTCTAATGACATTTACGGAGGTGTTTGAAAAAAGACCATCCAGTATGTATCGTATTTCACGTTTACCAAACAACAAATAGCTAACAAATAAATGTGTTGTTGTTATTATAAACAACGAATTAAATAGAAAATAATATATAGTCACCTCGATAATTGTTGGTACAGTACAGCTCAGTCATATGTGTTCACACTAAGACTATGGCACTGTGTTCAGGATTCTTGTCTACGTCATGCAGAATTGTAGTGATTGGCTGAGGGCCATTTAAAGGAAGTGGCTATTTTGCCTGCATTTAATCAGCAAAAGGCAACAAGGGAACCCAAACCGTATGAACATCAACATCTGTCACACGAAACAACTGTGCTTCAGCTTATTATATCATTGCTGCCCTTTAAATGGGTCTCTAAGCAGTCACAAAACACAAACCCTATTTTAACAGCCCACAGCACAGGGCCAGGAGGTGGATTTACTTTGCCTGAATGGCAAAACATTTGTTTGCATGTTAATATTCGATTGCATTGTTGCCTCTCTTGTTTTTCTCAACCGTGGCTCCTGACCTATATGGAAGGGTATCTGTCTTTTTCTCCCTGTTTACCATAAGCTCCCGTGCCATTGACGTGCCAGAGCCCGCGTCTTTGGCCTAGAGGGAGGGGGAAGGGAGTGTGAGCCGTGCTGTGGGGGAAGGGAAGCATTCTCATTTCCTGCGAAGAGAGAGGAAAAAAGACCTCAGCTCGCTCTCTGACCAGTTATCTTCATATTCACAGCTGCATTGCTCTTTATTTGGTCTGTTGGCAAGAAGCGCAATTGTTTAGGTGTGTCTCTTGAACATATGAGCACCGTCCACTCTGAACATTCTAGAAGATCCAGTTTTGCAAACGCTGTGGGAGGCCCGTTTGGTGGCAGACTGGTGGTTTTCTTTCTCTTCATTGGATCAGCCGAAGGACTTCCTGTTTCTTTGATCTCAGTGTAGAGATTTGTTATCATTGTTCAACAACAATTTGGATTTTTAGCCATGCAGTTGGCTTGACATTATTTGACCTTTCTGGGAGCCACAGAAGAGAGGTTTATTGGATCGGAGTGCTCTGATACTAAATAATATCCATGAATCTCACATTAAAGTAAAAAATGGAGAGCCCTCAGGCCTTTGGCTACACGCTCTGCCATGTATTTCTTGCCTCAGAGTTTTCATATTTAATTTGAGTTTGGTGATGTGGATGTTGTTGCTCCAGACTAATCTTGGTTTCACAAACGTCAGAGTCCTTTCACTCTGCAGACCATTTTTAACAAGCTGGATCTTTTGCTTGTGAAAAAGGTGAGTCTTACGACGATACACCATTATGGATTTATTTGTTACATGATCAACGATATTTTTATGAAGGAAAACCTGGCAATTCTCTGATCATCTGAACAAGGACAGCTGTGGTATGTGAATTTTTGGGCCTCTGTTTACAACATTCAAAGGATGTAAACCTGTGCCCCTGTCAATGGGATCCATGTCATCAAAACATGATCCATCAAGAGCCCAAGGCCTCATCATAGTCAAATCTGTCAATCTTTCTTGTTTTCTTAAATCGTAAGATAATGGAGGATCACTGCAGGCTTTGAATCTTTTCTATTGTTGGTGCTGCAGAGATGAGGATCAAGGCTGCTTTATTGTAGGGTTTTGTTTCATTTTCTCTTTCATCTGTCATTTACATGGTTCTTTTTGGCAACACTTTCTGTCCTTCTCTTGTGCTTGAGAATGTTTTGTTGATTAATTGATCATAGTGGGTTTTCCTTCTGATCAAAGTACATTGTGGGCTTATGGGTAGTTAGGTGTAATGTTGTGTGTTTGTGAAAATTGTGTGCAGAAAGGCATCAGTCAACAGGCGATGGAAAATATTGCCGTCTTAAATGCACTATTTCAGCCATTTGTGTTAGCCATTTTGTAGTCTAGTGGAGATGGTCATTTTCATAATGTGCACTCAACAAATAAATACCCAGAATGCATTTTGACAGTCATAAGTGAATTCCAGTGGCATGGCTGAAGATGGCAGTTGTCTTCAGTCTATTTTTATGTCAATGTAAACCCCTGAATTTTAAAGACACAGTGTGAATGAAAAGATATGGTTGTATCACATTATACAATATCACATCTGTCTTCACCAAGTAACATAAATCAGCCAATGGAAAGTTCTCATACATAAAATTTGTTTCAATGCAAAATGCAAACCATATGAGGGTACAGTCGGATGATCTGAATTGACGCACACAGACATGTAACCTTATATCTTATCAATTAGGTTTTTTCCAGAGTGAACACAAAAGTTAATGTGCACACAAAAATGTTTTGTTGTAGAAAGAACTTATCACTCCATAGGAATGCAGTGTTTTATTTTTTTCTGAAGAAATCAACAAATATTCCTCTGTAGTTTAAGACAAAGCATCTTTTAGTCCATCAAACACATTGGTTACGCAAGCCACCTTTTATACAACCATGTCTTTGGCTGGTGGTATTTCAGATTTGTTTATGTCTAAACATGGAACGCGAATATGATTCCTGAATCCTCTCAGACAATAACTAGGTTAATGAGTGTGAATTAAAGACAGTCTCTGGTGTTTAGTAATCTCCATCGAGTGGACTTATTCACAGCAGTATTCCCATGAATGTGTTAAGCCAAAAGTTTTGGCTCAACTAAAGGAGGTGCTTGTCTTTTACCAAATGGAGAGATTTCTTGCCTTGCACCCTCTCAATCAAAAAGCTTCTACATAAAGTTAAACAGGTTCAAATTCTGCTATAAATTTAGTCTGTAAGACAATGATTGGTTGCAGCATGGGCCATGCATAGCAGTCTTCTACTTGTAGGCAAGGAAAGATTTTTATGAAACGGTTCAGATGTGGAATAGAAGACAACTGCTATGAACAACAACATAACTCTGGAGATTAGATTACATCATCCACGTCTTTCATCTCAGGGGTAGACCTCAAGAGATTTCTGTTTCTTATTCTGTCGTTTTCTTTTGCTCGTCTCTCCTAACCACATCTCCCTCCTTCTCCTTCCTTCAGTTTGGCTGAGGAGGAAATAAAGGCAGAATCAGATGTTGTTGATGGGATGGAGGTCTCCATGCCACCCAAAGGTAACGTATTTCCTTATGTATCTGTTCAGTGTTGCTCTGGACTTGGACTAAGATGCTTGTTGTATAGTTTTAATCTGATGCTGGTCCAATGGACCAGATGCAGCATGCGACCTCATTTTTTCTTTTATCATTGAAATACAAAGTCACGATTTGTTGTTCGTGATCATAGACAGGATCTGATACAACATTTTCTTTTTATTTTGTAAGACAAAAATAAAAGACACACAGCGCTTGTGATCTCTTTGTAGTTTGGCATGTGGAGGTTGCCGGCGGTCTATGTTGTTTATTCACTAAAGTGTCAAAATCACAGGCCCAGGAAATGTATTGCTTTGCATAATAAAGAGGCTGTAATTCCCTCACCAGCGGCCCCTGATCTAGGATCAGCGGAGCAGACACTGACTGCTCAGAAGAGGAAAACACCCAGCCCCCCAGATTCCTCCAACGGACACTCTCCCTCTGACACTTCACCCAGTCCCACAAAGAAGAAGAAGAAACCAGGATTAGTCAACAACAATAAAGACCAAGTATGTGCCAGTATTGGCATACCTTGCCATTGTGATTTGTGTTGGATTTTAAGACTAAAACAAAAATGTTAAAATGTTTTTAAATGTTCAAATACCCTGAATTTAAAATGTATGTACTGTCTGCACTGTCTCTTAGTGTCCTATAAAATAGCGTTGTCTAGAATAACTACCAGTTAACATAATCAGCATTGATTTTGCTTGAACAATGTGCTTTTAATGTCTGTAATGAAAAAAGACAAATGCTTTCACTGATTTATATGAAGACAGTCATCCCCTTGTGGGGAATTCTGTTAAATACTGTAGTGACATCTAAAAGCATTTGAACTATAAATGTTTCATGTACATTCATAGATATTATATATCTGTGAATGCCTTCACATTTGATAACAAAATATCAAGCAAGATTTTTGAATTTCTTTTAGGCAAAAATAGCCCTAATTAACATTTCACAAAAATGCTACACTGTGTTTTTTTTAATACATAATTCCAATGGTTTCATTTAGTGAAAGATGTCCATAGTTAGTGTAATAAACCACATCTGTGGTTGATTTAGTGAAACTCACTTCATATGTCCATTTAAATGATTGCAAGACTGGATGGTTCACAGTAACTGCACATGTGAAATGGTTTGAAACAGCAAAAGTAAAGTTAAAAAAACTGGATACAAATTCCAATTATTTGATATTTTGTCATCTAATGCAATAACATTCATACATTTAGTATGTTTAAGATGATACTGAGATACTGAACACCATGTACAGTGCAACTGCTGTTTGTTTACTGTATGGCGGCAAAAACAGCACAGATTTAACTGAATGCTATGCAGCCTTTGTGGTGGTGCGTTGCTAATAAACAGTGTTTTATGCAGGATGCCAAATGCAGTTTTACTCATTGGCCTTACCCGGAAAGCCGAACAAAGCTTTGTTAATTACAGGGTCTAAACATTGACACCGACATGTTTTTAAATGATATTTAACCAAAGTAAATACTCAGAACTGTTACTGTCACAGCATCAGAAGGTGTTTTTTTATCTGCCACTGACCCTGTACTTGGCATCTTTGGCTTGTAGATACAATTAGGATTTCGTTCCAATCCTAAAATTCTTTATTGAAATTTGGAAGGAAATCTTGCATAGTGTCTTCTCCGGTTGTGTTCTGCTGCTTTTGACCCAGTGGTCATGTGACTGCTGACCTGTCCTTGCTTGATTTATTGCAGTGCCTTGCTATGTGTCCCCTGCAAGTGTTGTGGCTTGTGTTTTGACCCCCTGCCTGTCTCTCTTGCCTGCATTTCAGTGTGAGCTTAGACATGGTCCCTTTTACTATGTCAAGCAGCCCGCACTCACCACAGACCCTGTTGATGTTGTACCGCAGGACGGGCGGAATGATTTCTACTGCTGGCTGTGTCACCGCGAGGGCCAGGTGCTCTGCTGTGAGCTCTGCCCACGCGTCTACCACGCCAAATGCCTCAAACTGGCCGCAGAGCCTGAGGGCGACTGGTTCTGTCCAGAGTGTGAGGTACTGAGTGTGAAAATTGCTATTGAATACTGAATGTATTGTGTCAGCTGTGTCTGGATGAGTTTAGCTTGTTCTGAGTCATGCAATGTCACGTGAGCATCTTTCTGTTGGTTTCAATGTGCCGTAAGGATAATTTTTTCAAAGAGTTCCGCCCTCTCTCCAAAATCCAGCCTCTTAATGATAGCTCAGCCAATCTGATGCCAGAATGCACTGTGTTAAACAAGAGAAAAAAATGTTGCTATGTAAACTATAATAATATATAATAATATATTTATAATTCATAATATTTATAATACATATAACTATAATAATAATTTGTCCCACCTCTAAGACAACTTTATTTTTTGCACCAATCCCTCTTATTTTTCAGTCATATAGAGCCCACTGTTAACGGCCTAATCATTTTCTGATCTTATTTTTTTCTCTTTTAATATCCTGTTTCATTATGCAGTCACTGGTAATTGCCAGATATTCATCTCTATCATTAAACTCACAGTTTGAGGATGCTAGAGAACATAATGAATAGGTAGGTGGGTGTCATTTATAGGTTTAGTACAGTCATTTCCCTGTCTGCTTCAGAAAATAACAGTGGCTGAATGCATAGAGACCCAGAGCAAAGCCATGGCCATGCTCAACCTGGAGCAACTGTCCTATCTACTCAAGTTCGCTCTGCAGAAGATGAAACAGCCGGGGGTAAGTAACTCACACCACATTTCTCACAATCAAACGCTTGTCGTTCATCACTACTGTATTTCGCTTTGATGGGATCAGTTTTATGTGACTGGGTTACGTTTCTTTAGCCCTTATGGTAGGTCTTCATGAATGATTTATCTTGCAGACCGAGCCGTTTCAGAAGCCGGTTTCCCTGGAACAGCACCCAGATTATGCAGAGTATATATTTAACCCTATGGACCTCTGCACGTTAGAAAAGGTAAATCAAGGTTTTCTTACTGCATGAACCATCCCATTTGTTTCAAAAAATGTTTTAGTTATGCTAGTTAAAAACCTTTTGTAGCATTAGCCATACAAAGCAATCAAAGTGCTCCAAACACATATATAACTTCTGTGGAGAGTGTGGGACCATATAATGTTCATCCAATCATTGCAATCTGTCCAAATACAATGATAGGATGTCCTACTTGTCTGTGAAATTATGTATTTGCATATATTTGTGCACTTGCTCATGCAGATCATCATCTCCAGACCAGCATGCTCATATGTTGGAGGAGGTGTGGCTTTGGGAGGGTGAAAAGCTAGTTTGAAATTGACAACCCCTCTCTGAAATTGACAACCCCACCTTTACGCTTACATATGGCCCTACAACTTTTTTTGAAACGTATAAACCACTGCATTAGTCACCACATTTATTTTGGCTGTATGATATTTGTTTCCTATAAGTTTACACAAGTGTCCTAGCAGTTTTTCTCACATAAATACAAACATGTTCCACTAAGTTTGACGATTAGAAAGTGTCCAAATACCCTTATGTCAAAGTGTCATTTTGTGAAACATTTGAGGCTGCTGTGGTTAATGTGAGAAACATATTACAATGCAGAATTATCTGTGTCTGCAGAATATCAAAAAGAAGATGTACGGTTGCACAGAAGCTTTTTTGGCTGATGTAAAGTGGATTCTGCACAACTGTATAATATATAATGGAGGTCAGTGCTAATCTATTATTAATAAATCTGTGTTTTTTGGCTGTTTCATTGGCGGATTCAATCAAGTTGATTTAATAAGGTTTTTGTCAATGTCTGTATTTCAGCCAATCATAAGCTAACAGCAACTGCTAAAGTTATTGTGAAGATCTGTGAACATGAGGTGGGTGTCCTGAAATGTTGAAAAACACATGGCACACAGTATGTTTTAGATGTTATTAGCATGCTAATACTGTATGTAAGTGTACAATGTACATCTATAAATCATCCACAGATGAATGAAATTGAAGTTTGTCCAGAATGTTACCTGTCTGCCTGTCAGAAGAGAGACAACTGGTTCTGCGAACCTTGTGTAAGATGACATCTTTAATATACTGTAATATGTTGTATAATCTCAAAATAAAATTTAGCTCTATAATTATTTCATTCATATGGACCTAATCACATCACACAAATGTATGTTTATATTTCTTATGTTTTCCTGAAGTCTCAGCCCCATCCATTGGTGTGGGCGAAGTTGAAAGGTTTTCCCTTCTGGCCTGCAAAAGCCCTGAGGGACAAAGATGGTCAGGTGGATGCACGGTTCTTTGGCCAGCATGACAGGTCAGTCTGTTACTCCATCTCTGCTGTGATTACTATGTGGTAATACCCTCTAATAGTGAATAAATTTCATTATAATCATTAAAATCAACACATCAACAGGGATTGATACTGGAAACTTTTGATATTACACATCAACATAAAATTAACAAATTCTTATGTTTGTTCTTTTGAAGAGCCTGGGTTCCCTTAAACAATTGTTACCTCATGTCTAAAGAGATCCCCTTCTCTGTGAAGAAGACCAAAAGCATCTTCAACAGCGCCATGCAGGAAATGGAGGTCTATGTTGAAAATGTGCGCAAGAAATATGGTGTGTTCAACTACGCCCCATTTCGGACACCTTACACGCCCAACAACCAGTTCCAAATGTTGCAGGACCCTAGTAACCCCAAAAAAGGCCCGGTCAAACTTGAGAAACAGGACAAAGTCAAGGTTAACTTTGATATGACTGCATCTCCCAAGATGCTTCTGGGTAAAACAGTGATGTCAGGGGGAGGGGTGGGGCGTCGTATATCTATGACAGACATGCCAAGATCTCCAATGAGCACCAATTCGTCAGTTCACACTGGATCAGACTTGGAGCAGGATGAACGAGGGGCCAGAGTTTCGGCCAGCCACTATAGCGGTGGTGAAGACTCAATGGATTACACAGGTGCCTAAGTGTAATTAAAACATCTGTGCATTCTCTGCAAACTCTGTGATACAGTAATAATATGTAATGCAGCTTGGATTCTTAAACTAAAAGAGGAAGTTTTTTTTGGTAAACAGCTTCCCCTGCATCGCTGAAAACAAGCAGCAGCCCCAAACCTTCGCTTCCCACACAGATTAAACATGAAAGGGGTCCGGGCACCGGGGGTATCCTCAACCTCAACCTGGGTGGGTCTCAAATCAACCTGCCGCCCACATCATTAACTAAAGGATTTTAGCTAGATGAACATCAGATGCAGGAACTTAAAGCATCGCATTGTACATCTGTGTAGTACTGTATGATAGATGTCAATGTCTGTCAATATCTGTGTTCTCAGATCGTATTAAAGCAGAAATGGATCTTAAGGAGCTCAGTGAGACCATACAACAGCAACAGCAGCAAGGAACATCAGTGCTCCTCACCTCCCCCAAAAAATCAACCAGGAGTTTGGATAAAACCATAGAGAGCTGCATAGCTCAACTCGGTAATAAACATGCCAACACACAGAAATGATGATATGAGTGACCAATCAGTTAGGAGATGTATTGCAAAATATTTAGTGTGAAGCAAAACACAGTTGATGTAAAGCAACTGTGATTGCCAGTCAGATCGAAAAAATTAGGAGTTTTAATCACACTGTTTAAATCACACTGACTTTCATAATATCATATCAAATTATAAACAACCTATTATAAACAATCATTTCAAACCTACCAGCTGGAATGTTTAATTTATCATAGAGATCCTACAGTTTAAAAACTAAGGTTTATCGTTTAAATATCAAGAGTGATGTCATAGGGTGCAATCAGTGTCACATGCTCTCTTCATATAAACTCTTTTCTGGGTATAGGAATTGATAAGATCGCAGATGACCGTGATGTGGAGCACAGCGACTCTGACGAGTCTGACAAATCTGACTCCAGTGACAGTGAATACATTTCTGAAGATGAGCAGAAGCCTAAAAACTCTAACCACAGCATCAGCAGTGTCCACAAAGACTTTAAAAAGACAGCGAGACGTCCATCCATTCAGGGACAAGACCAAGATGTCCCCTCAACTGATGGAGGTACAGCAGTTGGGGATGAGAAGTCCTCAGATCTCCAAACCAAAGAAAAGCTAAGTGGTGGTGTGGAGAATGATCCTGAGGAGAAGAACCAGCCCTCACAGCAGACCCAGAAGGAGAAGAACCAGTCTGAAAAGGAGGGACAAAGTGCCGGCTCTGACCTGGATATGGACTCTGACTCAGAGCAAGAGCTGGTCATAGACCTTGGTGAAGAACCAGGAGGAAGGGAGAAGAAAAAAGCCAAGCGAGATACTGCTTCAGCACTAATTTCCACACCTAAAGATCAGACAGACATTAAAACTGAAGGTGTCTTAATTTTCTTTGATTTTGTTTAGAATTTTCATGGATTTTTGTTTAAATCTTCTAAGATCTTGTATGTTGTGCTTGTTTTTCTGTCTAGGTAAAGCCCCTGCATCAACAAGCATATCAGCTTCTCCATCCAACGATAACAACTCATCCTCCTTCAGTTCTGGTCCAAAAGACACAACCACATCAGCAATCAAGCCCCCAGCACCCGTCACAACTGCATCTCTCGCACAGGCCACCACAACCTCAGCTGTTCTCCCCGTCTCTGCCCTCCCAGTAGCCGCTAGTGTGGTGAAGAAACAGCGCCCTCTGCTGCCCAAAGAGAGCACACAGCCGGCTCAACGGCCTGCGGTGTGGAACCAGACTGGAGGTAAATTCCAGACTTCTTCTCAGAAGTGGCACATGAACAAGGTTCAGAGGCAGCAAAGTGGGCAAGTTCCTCAGACGCCAGTGCAGAACCAATCACAGCCCCAGGCAACAGCAAACAACTCCAGCACCCGCTACCAGACCAGACTGTCTGTCAAGGGTAAATATAAGTTATTTTCTTGTAAACCTTTTGGCTAATAGTCTCTATGCAATAATTTTTGGGTACTCAAAAAGCATATTAATATAAAGTGTCATATTAACGAATGTTCCTCTCACCAGCTGTTCAACAGAAAGATGGTTCCCCTGTCAACACTGCATCTGGCTCCTCCACATCCAGTTTGGCTGGAGATTTCCTAACCCCCCCTGCCTCTGCAGATGTGGCCGCTGACATCGCCAAGTACACCACAAAGGTGGGTCAGATTCCCCAAAGAGTTAATCACTGTGACAACCAGGCTGAACAAAGTAAATCTATTATAAAATAATACAATAATAATACAATAAAAAATAAAGACAAGTATTACATTTTTATACATTTATACAACTCAAGCTGTCCTGTGCAGGGTCAGAACAAAATTTCACAAAGCCCGGGACAAAATATGTGACAATGGTAAACAATTAAAAAATCTAAAATGAATCGAGTTTTGACTGGTTTGTTTTCCCTTATTTGTAGATGATGGATGTGATCAAGGGAACAATGACAGAAATTTACAATGATCTGTCCAAAAGCACAACTGGAAACACCATTGCAGAGGTTTGTTTACCTTTGTGTCATTTCTATTCCAACAACAGTTTTCAGAGATGCTTAATGAAAAAAAAACCTGTGATGACATCTGCGAATGTGTTGATTCTTCTGACATGACTTTGTGGACATTGCTGCAGATTCGGCGGCTGAGGATTGAGATTGAGAAGTTACAGTGGCTGCACCAGCAGGAGCTGTCAGAGATGAAACACAATCTGGGTAATTTGCCATTACAATTCATGCAGTAGGAGCATTATGGAATTTTTCAACATTGGGAAGTTAATGTGTCATTTTAAAAAAATAATAGAAGGTCTCTGAATCAACACTTTTGTTGTTATTGAAGCAACATTACTATTAAAAAGCCATAAGGAATACATCCATCCAGCTTTAGTAAACCCTAATGTTTATGGATGTGTGTGCAGAGCTGACCATGGCTGAGATGAGGCAGAGTTTGGAGCAGGAGAGAGAGAGGCTGGTATCTGAGGTGAAGAAGCAGATGGAGGGTGAGAAACAGCAGGCGGTGGATGAGACCAAGAAGAAGCAATGGTGTGCTAACTGCAAGAAGGAGGCCATATTCTACTGCTGCTGGAACACCAGCTACTGTGATTACCCCTGTCAGCAGGCCCACTGGCCTGAACACATGAAGTCCTGTACACAGTCAGGTAAACTTCTCTCATTTCAACTTAAATGTTTGTTTATTTTAATATAATATTTGTTTTTGTCACCTTTTCTTGTATCTCTCTTCAAACATTGTTGCATTTAATGCAACATTCCAGAGAGTATTAATGCAAGTATTCCAGAGAGCTGTGGAATAATGCATACTGTTTAACAGGGAGGACAGTATATATTGTTTTTCAGAACATACTCACTCTTTGCATTTTAAACAATTGTTTTTCTTCTCCTCAGCCACAGCATCTCAGCAGGAGGCAGAAGCTTCTTCAGACTTAGTTGGAAAAACTATAGGACAGTCTCCTAAAACACAGCCTTCACCAACAGGTGAAAGAGCGTCACCTGCCAATCGAGGACCCTCCCCCTCAACAGACAACACTAAAGGCAGCTCCTCTGTTGCTGTGTCATAACCACAGCGCTGCCTAGATCATCCTTTTCATGATCAAAATAGTGCCATTCAAGTGCAGAGTCAGATGTTAACATCACAGGACATTGACTCATTTTCAAGAGAGGTTTAATAGACTGTTTTCATTGTAAGTGTGGTTAGGACATGACGTCGGCACACTTCCTGTTCACTACATCACATGGAATGTTAGGAAAATGCCTATAAATGTTTGTTTCATTTCTCTTTACGTCATCATTTCATATACGAGTTTTAAATTGGACTTGTATAGTACAAAGACTTTGATATGAGATATGCAACTGTTATATTCTGTTGTCTTTTTTATACATCTCAGCTTTTGTAAACTTCAAAAACATTGGGGCGTTTGATTGATCGTGTTTTACTCTAAATGTGAAAAATGCACTTAGCAGTGCCTCTAGACAAATGGATTTACTTTATAACTACGGAATGATGAATTAAAAACGTTTGTACAAGGTCTGAATCTTTTACAGAATATGATTGTTAGCACTCATGGGTTGTCACTACATTTGAAAATTATCTAAAAAATCAGTGAAAGGCTTCCTGATTATAAAGTAATTCAATGAACAGAATCTAGTGGAGCAAAGAAAAAGATTATACTTACTGTAGACATGTTTCATTTTTCTCCTGTCTTGTAAACATCTCTTGTTTACATATTGTAAATAAAAAAGAATAAGCAGAGATGATATCTGTAAGAAAAATAAAGTCTTAAGTGAGACAAAAAAATATCTTTGAGTCTGGGTGTTTTTTAAATAACTTTATAACTTTTCCAGTTATTAAGAATAATTGTTTTTACTTTTCCTTTCATATTTTGTATTTGACACATCAATGATCATCATGATATTTAATGTTTACAACATGTAAAAACAAATGTAAATATATATCATGGAACATTTTTTTAAAACAAATTGTTATGGTACTTATTTGTGTCATTGTGTAGGAAGTGTAGGAATGCTAATATTATCTTAGTGGTTTATTTAACTACTCAGTAAAGTAAACTACAGTAGGTTAATATTTACCTTACATTTACAAATAAAGTAAAAATGAAGTAAATAAATTAGGTTAAAAAAATCTAAGTTTTTTATAAACTAAAAGGAATGAGATAACGCTCCTAAATTAATACTCTTAATATGTCAGGTGTTTTCCCACAATTCAGATTTTCTTCGATGAAAACGTACGTGATGACGTAAGACGCTCAAAGAACAAACGCATGATCTGAGAGAAAGAGGCGCCGGCGAACAAGAGGTAAAACTCGCCTGAGAGATTTTAAATACCTTTAAATATTTGTATTTTTTTATTTCACACACTAACGACCGCTTGGCCTTATTTATTTCGCTAGACGTAGTAAAAATGTATACCTACCGGAAAACGTCATTTTTAACGGGTAGTCTGGAACGAGCGGTTAGCTCCGGTCGGTAACGGAAGCTGATGCTGCTGATGTTTTATGGTACAAAGAATTTGTGGGGTTTGTCTGAAATTCCGCCGGGTTTGTGCTTTATGTGATCAGGGATTGGCGTGTAAATAAGTCCGCATATTTATTATGGACGTCTAACAGTGATGTACCAATAGATAAGCCTGTTAGGACAGGTTATAGAAAAGAAGGCGAGGCCTGGGTATGGATGAGCAGCTGAAGACGGTGTATGACTCAGGGCTGTGGCTCACAATCTTTCGAGATGTATGCCAAGACAACATTTCGGGCCGTCGGATAGTAGCTGTCTATTATAACAAGAAATGTTTACGAATTGGTTCATAGAATGGCTGGAAAGCTGTCTAGGTAAATCAGCTCACTGGGGTTTAAACCCAGCCATTGTAACTGTGATTACTGCTGTTTTTCTCTCAGCATCTGATCAGCTGTCCAGAGACTCTGGCTGGCTCAGTGCCATTATGCTACAATAATATCAGTTCTCCAGTGGATTATAGAGTATGGATTTATCCAGAGATGCATTAGTATCTTTATACTAGTGATCACTGCTTTGTAGATCCTTGTAGAGCAAAATTATATATAGGAGGAGACTGGTAGTTTTCTGGAAGCCAGAACCATATGTTTTGCTGGAAAGAGGAAATCTTTACTTGCAATCAGATTAGAACTTCTTGGTACACACCCTCAGTAACCACTCATGTTAAAAACAAAATACATGCTTTACCCAGCATACGAGTACATATGTTTTCATGTATTCCCCCAAGCTTTAATAAGCACTTTTTGCATTTAGATTTTGACAGAAATCAGGCTGCTTCTGTTGACACAACAATGAAGACACAATCTCAACACTTAGAGATTCCAGTCCACACATCTCTGTTAACAGCTGTAGGTACTTGGGTACAAATGGTTAATGTCTCACTTGTCCTTTAATTTTAGGACATGGCTGTTAACGTGTATTCCACCTCAGTGACCAGCGACAATCTGAGTCGTCATGACATGCTTGCTTGGATCAATGAGTCTCTACAGATGAACTTCACTAAAATTGAGCTTTTATGTTCAGGTGAGTTGTGAGTGATTGTGTTCAAGTAAAGAGTGTTGTGGAATCGGAATCATCATATAGTAATTATATTACAGTATGCAATAATATCCAATATGTTGTTTAAATCTGATTGATCATTCTATGCTAAACAGGAAATCAATTGTGTAACATAAATGGTTGACTGAAAGACTAGGAAAATGAAAGTGAATGGGGTCAAGTTTGATTTTATGTTTGTTCATATGTGTTAATAATCATTAGATTGTAATTTTCCCTGCAGGTGCAGCGTATTGTCAGTTCATGGACATGCTGTTTCCAGGCTGCATACCTCTGAAGAAAGTCAAATTTGGTGCAAAGCTAGAGCATGAATACATTCATAATTTTAAGATATTACAAGCAGCCTTCAAGAAAATGGGAGTCGACAAGGTAAGTTGCTTGTCTGTTAATTTTTCATCCCCAAGGCTGTGTACAAGCAGTGTTTGTCTAATCAGGCAGAGCAAAGCAGAAGTTGAGTGAACACACATGATTGTATAGAAACACAAGCCTATTCTTTGTGTTCAAGAATTATATATTTATCTGTGTTTATTAGATATCTACTAGGCATTCGGCATTAGAGAATAGGATGCAATTAGCCTAGACGATTTCTTGTGCAAAATGCCACTGATTTGTCTTTGGTTAGAGACCAGTGTTTCATTCGGGTGGTTATACAAAGTAACTCAATAAGTTTTCTTTGTGGTCCAGAATATTAATGGAATATTATTATTATTATTATTTCATTTTGTTTTTATTATTCCTTTTTGCCACAAAAACCTTTATAGTTAATTTAATGTTTTAATGTTGTAGGATGTTGTAATTTAATAAAATTGTTTTCTGTAGATAATTCCGGTTGACAAACTGGTAAAGGGGAAGTTTCAGGACAACTTTGAATACGTTCAGTGGTTTAAGAAGTTCTTTGATGCCAATTATGATGGTAAAGAGTACGACCCAGTGGAGGCACGACAGGGCCAGGACACCATGCCTACACCCAACCCCTCCATGTCTGCCCTCAGCAAGCCCAAGAAAATTATGAATGCAGGTAGGTCACGGATTGGTCGTGTTGTTCTCGTGCTGCATTCATGTCAGATCTAGCCACACAGATAAAAGTTACAATTACAGAAAGAAAATGTATAAATTTGGCAGTTGCTTTAATCCAACGTGATTTACAATGCATTTAAGGTATTCATTTTTCATCAGTATCCCTGGGAATCAAACCTACACACTTAGGTTGCACTGCTAACACAATGTTCTAAATGAGCTGCAGAACTGCTGTGATAAAAAATGACAGCTGCCAATACATGTCCATACTACGCTTGGGTTGAATTGTCCTAATGTGGGACACAGAAGCTTTAGCTCTCTCCCAAACCAATGAATGCCAGTGAAATTATAAACAAATCAAAGCTGTACTGCCATGTGATCAAAGTATGTAATAATATTGGGTGTGGGTTTACCATGTTGACTTAAACTGTAATATTCAACAGAAGTCAGAAATACAAAAAATGTCCCACGTTAGGGAAATTCACCCTGCTAGCTATATGACCCATGGTTTGGCATACCAAACATGTCCCTGTTCATTGACTTTTACAGTCCATCAGTCCACTCCTAATACAACAACCAGATCAGTGGCTGTAATCGAGATGATGAAGTATCATGGGCACATGGGGTCTTCATCTTGTGTAGGGGATTAGATGGTGGTCTAAACACAGCTGTCGTTCTCTTCTCACATGAGTGGATGTCATGTGATGTTGAGGCACATCCAGCCCTTTGAATCTCATTTGTTTCTGTTTCAGTTTAGTTGCAGAGTTCTGTCCTGTTTTTTATATCTCTTAGTCTTAATTGAGAACTATATATTGACCAGTTACTATTTGCTGACCACTGTTTACTCGGTGTAAGACAATGAGTGGCTTCAGCTGTAAAATACACCTCTGGCATGGCAGTCATTTCTAGAGACAATGACCTTATGTTGTCATATAATCAGCTCTAATGAGTTTATACAAGTAATGGTCACATTGAATAGTTTTTTGTGTCAACTAAATCACCCTTATGGAAAGTGCTAGACTGAAACAATGAGGGAATGTTTTTCAGTCTCTCACTATTAATTGTTCCCAACAGCACCGCAGAGAGCAGCCGTTGCCAAGGTAACACCCAAGATGGCGCCTGCCTCTGCACGGAGACCCGGTGCTGGTGGTGATGACGAAAGGGCGGAGCTTATCCAAGAGGTGAGCTATATTTTCTATATCATTGCAGTTGACACACCAGTTGTCTGTATTACCACCTTTATAAAATGTTTTTTTATCTCTTAGTTAAACATCTTAAAGTCTACAATCCAGGACATGGAGAAGGAGCGGGACTTTTACTTTGGAAAACTGAGGAACATTGAGCTGATCTGTCAGGAGAAGGAGGGGGAAGATGACCCCACCCTGCAGAGGATTGTGGATATTTTGTATGCCACAGATGTGAGTCCTGCATATAATTTGAGATCACACTGATAGATAATAGATTTTAAAATATAGTTTTGCCATTCTCATAAAATCTGACAACTTTATTTCTGGGTGAATTCTTTGATTTCAGTGACATAAAAATGAAGTGTGAATGAAAAGGTTGCACAGTGGTTAACCCTTGGATCATGCACTCTTCCAAGGAGGTCTTTCTCTAAGGAGTTTGCATGTTCCTCAGGATTCTCCAGTATCCCCTCAGTCCAAAGATATGCAAATTAGATGCACTGGAGATAGCCAATTGCCTTAGTTGCATGAGTGTGAATGTGTGTGTGTTTGCCCTGCAATAGACTGTCAGAGGTCCAGCTTCCTGTGACCCTACAGAAGACAAGGCTTAATAGAATGGTTCCTATAACCGAAAGACTCATTGGACCCTCTTATTAGTTCTGCTTGTAATGCCAATACTATTAATTCTATTTAAGACAGAAAATGAAAACCCAATGGTTCAGGAACTGGATAAAATGCCTGTTAACAAGAATGATCTTACAGTGTGGAATTTCATTAAAATGACCTTCAGCAGAACCTTCATTTGACTAATTAAAACTTCAAATATCCTTGAGTTAAACTGGCCAAGCCAAACCTTTAGTGGCACAGGCATGTTATAAATTAAAAAGTTAGTACAGAGTGGAGTACTCTTAACGCTACACCTAGTCACTTAACGCTACGCCTTAATCCAGAAAAACAGTCCAGTTGACTTATTCTCTCTGTCTTTGTCTTTCAGGAGGGATTTGTCATACCTGAAGGTGAGTCAGAGGACCAGGAGGAGTTCTAATACAAGTGACTTGTTGCAGTTTCCTGCCCTCTTCACACAGCCACGTCCTCCCCTTCTCATCCTTAAAGGCTCCCACATCAAGTTATGCATTTGGACTGTAATCTGAACAAGCTCCTTATGTTTTGTCAAGCACGCCTAGACACTCATTATGTTGGAAGAGCTGTTTTGAGTCTCTTTGACCTCCTTTAAGAGATGGCTGCCACAGTGCTCCCATTTTACAATGAGGAGTGTGTAAAATACAACCCTAATATTGCTTTTCCTCCTTCAACCTGCAAATGTATTTATCTTATTTTAAATGTCTCCGAAATAATATCTTGGACACTTTAGTTTGTAGTGATTTCTACCCCTCTCTACTATATGGGTACATATCTGCAGTTACATTTTTCAGAATAGTACCTCACACTGACACAACACAGAGGGACACGATAGCAAAAGCGCTTTAGTTCATAAAAATGTGTACAGTTATTTGCGCCCGGGCGCCCCTCATTTTAGTTTCCACTCATGTTTTTGGTGCTTGCTTTAGCATAAGGCAGGTAGCAGTCACCACCACTCCAGTGTATTTTTAGTGACTGTGCCTTATACAGACTGTAGGGAGTGGACCCAGTCTGATGTTTGTCTGTTTTATGGATGTAGTGAAGTATTGTTTGTGGTCCAGCATGAGTCGGATTTTGCTGTAAGGTGTGTGTACTAACACTCAGTTTGTGCTATGTGGTTGCAGGATGTCAGTTACACAAGCAGTATTTTTTCCTTAACTTTTTATCTTTCATTTAAAGAATTACATCCAGATGATTTTAATGTTCACTACATTGCTGGACTCAAGGCCAAAATTTGAGTTGACAAGACAAACACTGCCCGTCTCTGTATGAACTGTGCAGAGTTTTCTACCTGTTTTTACTGCCTTATATTTAATGCAGTTTTTCTATCATTTTATCCATACTGTCTTTTGGCAAATGTTTGCAATTCAAATTAAAAATTTAAAGGTCCAGAATTTTCTTTTTGTTCCTTTTTAATTGTTTTTTGTAGTAGTGGCTACAGATTACTTCAGACCTTTAAATACAGAAAAAAACCTTTAGAAATTTTAAAAATATTGCACTCTTAAGACCATTCCCCAAATAAGCAGTCAATGTAACAAATGTAACAAATATGTTTGAAAGCATTGCTTTTCTGAGAAAATCTGGCTTTACGTCTCATGTATTTTGATTTCTATAAGACCTGCATGCCATAGGATGCATTCTGAATTGATCTTTTAGTTGCCTTTCCAAGCATTAATTGATAATTTAATTTCTGTAATATTTAATCTTAAGGGTTGTGTCTAGAGAAATTCACAATGACTTGATTATGGATCACTGTGCCAGTTGTGATTTTCTCTGATGTGTAGGTTGTATCTGCATTGTCTTTATGTACACTGGTTATTCTCAATCAATATGAAGTTTCCTCTGTGTATAGTTCTCAATGTTGCATCTTAAATCAATACTACATGCAAAACTGGCAATCAGAGTTTTTATTGGTGCTATTAAATACCATGATCTCTAAGAACATGCCTGTTTGTGCTAGGAACTCCTTTACTGGTTGCTTTGGTTAACAGGAATGTTAATGAAATTGAGTGGATGGAACTGTGTAAGAGGGGAGTAAGAACAGAGTAAAAAAATTAAACATTTGATCTTGCATTCACACATATAACAGATTTGTGATGAGACAAAGTTGAGTAACACATGTGGATGGAGCTGGTGTGAAAGCAGGTAATGTCTGTGAAATGCAGTCGTCACCATTCTGTTCAAAGCTCTGTGGCCTTTCTGAACAAAATGTAGCAAAGGTACATTATTAACTCCACACCACTACTAAACTGTCTCCCTGTTTTTGTATTTGCAAGCTGTTCAGAGTTCCACATTTTTAACAATTTGCGCAAGTTTGTTTCTTACAATAAAGCAGTATTTACATGTCTTCTGGTGTTTTTATTATGTTGATGTGGAACGGTCTACAGTAGTTTGCTGACATCTTTTTAGAAGACTGTCAGTACGGTAGACAACTTTATACAGCTTTGCAGCAATGCTACCAGTCAAAGGGGTTGGACACATACTTACTATTTTTTTATTATATTTTACATTTCAGTGTTTATCTATTACACATTCCAAACTATGTAATAGCACAAAGGTAATTGGAATTGTGCACAACTAGTGATGAATGAAAAGGATTGGTAGCAAATTATTTTATAGCCAAAACAATTTGATCTTCGAGGTAGCCATTCTTTAATAAATAGTGTAAATATACTCTGATTATATTGACTTGTTACTGAAGTGGAATCACTGACCAACAATTCGTGGACTCCACGGCCATATACGGACGTAATACATTAACCGGTAGGTGGCAATAGTGATCTTATTGTAATCCAACATTTAAATTGTTCGTATTTAGGGTTTAGCTTTATATTTTGAAAATACGACAGGATGAGTAAATGTTTTGGCGCTTCAAAGAGGCTGTTTTCACATTTTAGTTATCTAGATCATTTTCCATGCTGTCTATAACTGATAAGCTGTATAAAAAAATAATGAATTATTCCATAATACATGACAATTCTGCTCTATTAGGGGCATCAAACAAATAACGACACATTATTACGCAAAGGTTTGCTGCCCTAAAGCACCAGTGCACTGAAAACACAAAGCCACTGTTTATACTGTTTTTGACAAGGCGTGCTTCGGCTGCCTAAACGAATTTAGATCGCAAGACAACTCAGGCCTTTATTTATATACACAAACCAATTATTAAATAATGTAGAAGTCACGAGTTTAATAAGTGGTAAACAATATAAAGTAAAATTCAAACAGTATTTCATTTTTCTGCCATTTCCTAAAGTCCGCCCCCTCGTAACAGTTTGTTGGAGTGCCGCTATCTGACTTGAAGTGCAATAGCCACGTGGGGTCGCGTGTGAGATTTTCACGCCTTTGAAACAGGCGTGTTTGTTTTGCTCAGATTGGTCTTGTCTCCAATTTGTGTTTCCTGGAAATCGCTATGTTTATAATCGTGAACTTTAATATGTTGCTGCCAAATTGTAATTACATTTCAGCGAAACGATGGTTATTTGTGGCATGTCACCTCCTACCCCTAAATAGTCACTAGGTAGTACTGTTGTATTTGTGACAACTGTTAAGTGTGATTTCACCTGGTGCAATGCAGGCCCTCGTTTCAAACAGCTGCTGTCAGTCTGTTGTTTATCAGACCCGTTGTTATTGTCAGATTTTTGGGGGCTTCTGTCCCTTCTTGTCTGTGTTTTGTAAGACCCACAGAACACACAACTAAGTGAGGTTATTCATCTCCTTTCCAATGACCAAGGTCACAAAATGCCTGTGGCTGTTCCTTAAAAACAAAGGGTGTTCTTAAGCCTAGCATGATGTAATCGCTGGATTCGGTGTTATTTATGAAGACACAAAACCTGTCTATCTGTCTGTCTATCTGAGGAAGCTAAAGAGAAAAGGAACGCTACATCTGTTTTGTTTAGATCTTTTAATTACAGGTATATGTTGTTATAACTGTTTTTTATATTTACCTATAATGTCAGATCTACATTTTCTTGTGTGTTTTTTTTTACCTTTAGTTGGTAATGTCTTATGTCTGTGTTTTAATTTTAAGATCACTCAATCAAACATTGTTTAACTTTCTGTCTGGGTAAAGTATGGCACACTGTTTCAGCTGCACACTGCGAAACGTTATTATTAATAGATACAGTTTTAGTTTTTATCCTATTATATTTCTTTCAGCCCCTTTCTTTCATCTGTACATGCACACTTTTCCACTTTAGGTTCTTTAGATTATTTTTGCAAGATAATTACTTATTGCAAATTTAGACAACACAGCTCGTCAATCACAAATAGGTTCTGATAATTAAGTGTCCTTGTTCTTTGTTAGATATAGACTCCCCAGATCTAGGGTTATAGAGTGTTGTCTATGTAGTCAAAATGTTTCACTGATCATTTAGAGAAACCCCTGGACTTTTGTTTCCTGTGCGCAGGTTCAGATTTTGCCTTCCTTCATGCAAAACTTCAAAGGAGGTGAACTTAAATTAATGGACAAAAAGAGAGAAACAATGTAGTATTACTTATGAAGGTGTGAAAATGCACAAACTAGTAGGTGCATGCTAATTAGCCAGACGTCTATGACTCTGCATTCTTGCAAACACACATACATGCGCTTACATGCAAACAATATAGCGTCTCTGGGCATAATTCCAGTATAACAAATGCTCATAGGAACTATATGCCTGCAGGCTATATTTACTTATGACTTTGATGGTGATATTTGTTTGGATTATGAACATCATTGTGAATGGTGCCAGCTCTTAGCTAAAAATACATATTTGTGCAATAGCTTAGTCTGCCTGAGAGACTTATCCAGTATCCATTGTGCCCATATGACTCAGGGATTAGAGTTCAGCTGGAACCAAATTTATAGTTGAATCGTTCATGGCTGACTCCTTGCTAGAGGCTAAATGATCTTTGAAGACTGGTCCTTTGCTATTTCCGTATATTTAAATATGAGTTTGGTGAGTGTTTTTGTCTTTTATTGGCAGCACAGCACAGGACAGATGTCTTAGTACTGCTGTCTCTCCCTATCAATGCAGACCTACAGGTGTTGAGATGACAGCAGCATTATGTATGTGTGAATTGAGAAGTCTGACAGGTAGAGCAGCTGGAGTTTCTGTGTATGGGACAAAGTTTACTGTCTTAGTTTAGTATTGTTCTCACTCTCACATATATATATATTAGAAACCACCTAGAAATGACTCAGAACACCCTAGAAACATCATAGCACCCATATCTTAGCAGTGCACTATATACACTCTGATCATCTTGGCAACTAAGTGGAAAGGCTTTAGCAATCAATGTACTATATAAAGAACTCTGAAAACCTTAGCAATCACAAATCTCTACCATCATGGTATGTTTTGAATGTGCTTGCACCACACACTATAAATCTATAAGTCTGTTTTTCTTATCAGCATCTCTCATATGTATGTTTATCCTGTACGGTCCGTCTTGGGCAGGTGAAAATGTACTAGGAATCATATCATAGTTAAGATCAGCTTCCTGCCAGTCTGTTCATGTCTGTGGTCTGCTGTTTGAAGTGCTTAAAGATGCCACATCAGAGCTGTGATTCAGACACAACATGGCTTCCTCTGAACTTTATCAAACAGTCCCCCAGACTCCCAAAAAAACAGCAAATCACCATTTGTCTGAACAGACATGACTGGAACATTTGCTTGTTTACTATGGAAAAAATCATTTTGATTTCACTCAATGAACTCTTATGTAGACACTTAAATTGACATGTTGAGTCAGATACCACTTTTGTTTGATCTTGATCTGTGAATGAGTGAGTGTGTCTTTTGTCTTTAAGTGTTTTATACAGGATGTTTCATAATGAAGTTTAGTCACTAATCCAGACTGAGGCTGAATTGGGTGTAACTGTCAGGGTGTTTCCAACGTGACCTCATTCTCACATTTTCCCTGGCAACCAGAAAGTCACTTAGGCCACAGACTCAGTTATAAGGACTAATACATTGCCACAAGCCACCCCCTTCCTTTCATCTCTGGTTCTTTCAGTTGACTCCACTCTCCATAAAGGAAGTATGTGACAGCTGGATGACATGTCCTTCATCCTTCTATTGTGAGATTTGTCTACTGGTCTTTCAGTTTATTGGCCATGTGGAATGTTCTTGTTTAGGAGTGAATGTGAGTTAGGTTGCATTAGCAGGGACACTCTAGACTTCCTAAGTCAAACACTCAGTTGACCCCAGCTAGTTTTTTGGGATACTCTTCTAAGAGAAAAGTTCAGAGGTCAACCTATAGGACAGACAGTGTTAAACAGAATATTGGTATGTCAGTGTTCAGTCTCATTCATTATAAGTGACATGAACAGGGAGCAGAAAAGATTTGATATCTTCACACATATAGCTGCCATGTTGTCTAAATAGGACACCTGTGGTGGACCAAAGGTGTTCAGGTGTCCATAAGCATAAAAACATAAAGAGGCCATATGCAGTATAATCCAGGTCTTCTGAAGCCATATAGACTGGTATTTAAACCAGTTCATTATTCACTAATAAATTTCTTCTGGCAAAGCCCTTTATCCTTAAGATCTGTGGTTGTGACTGTTATGCCATATGTCTTGACTTGACTGATTTTAACACGCTTTCTGAAGCTTTTCAGACACTGACTGGGCACTGTCCACTTTTTGTTATATGGCAATATTTATAAGCTCAGAGTCATTAATAACAGTGAGGGTTCTGGAATGGAAAACACTTAGCATAAGGCCTTTTTCACTTACTGACAAATACAGCAAGCTGGAATAGATAGTTGTTTGATTGCTTCTCTGAATTAATAGTGAATTAAATGTGGCCCCTTTGTCTTTGCAATAACATTCACAATTAAGAACTTTCTAACAAACTGTCACAATTATTTACAAGACACACCCCCAGCTCAGGGCCATGCCTTAAAGAAGGTCCAGAGTTTACAAACATTTGTACAACTTTATGGTGGCATTCATGTGTCCCTCAGCACGTAAATACAATCCTTCTGATGTGACATGAATGCACCATACCACTCCTGCTGCTTTTGTGTGCCAAGTTTATTTCTCAGGAAAATAAACTTTGGGCTTTATTTTTGTGTAAATATTTGAGTTTGCTTTATGGCTAGTTAGAGGGGTGCCTCTCCACTGTCTTTTATGTGGCAAGAATGACAAAAAAAGTAAACACCTGCTCCTCTCTCTCTCTCTCTCTCTCTCTCTCTCTTTCTCTCTCTCACACACACACACACACACACACACACACACACACACACACACACACACACACACACACACACACTTTGTTCTTTGGACTGCTGCCACTTAATTAAAGCTCAGGTGCTGTAGACTGGAAAATGAAAGGCTGAGATTATCTGAGGTGTGGAGGCATGTGAATGAGCTTTAGCTGAGAAATCTCAGAGGCTGGTATACACAGCACATTCTGAGGGGTTGCTGCTCACTATTACAAATGCTGCTTGATTTAGCAGCACTGATTTAATGTATGCTTCACTCACTGCATTTGATTTGTACCACAATTATTTAGATACACATTATTTTGCAATATCCTTTTAGAGTACACAGATAATCTTTAAACTTAGTAGGGTGGTTTTACAGCAGGTATGGGCAACTTTGGTCCTGAAGGGCTACTGCGAAGTGTATATTTTTTATTTTATAAACATATTTTATATTGTTTTATTTATTATATTCATCAGGATTGTCACATCACTTTTTATGGGGTTTATGGGGCGTGTGTGTGCGTGTGTGCGTGTGCGCGCGCGCGCGCGAGGGAGAGAGACTGGACTGCACTACCCTCCCTCAACCCAGCAACACACAGAGAGCGATAGACCGATAGCAGAGGGAAGGTGCCACCGATCTGCGTTTCTATCTACTGTTGTACATTACATAGAGAAAAAAGCGCAACGAGCTGTAGTAAAGTTATTCTCTCCAAATGTGCGTAATCAGCACCGCAAAATCGTCTCGGTTGGAACTTTGTTGAGTTTTTACAGGACTAAGTGTGCGGCACAGGTGAAGATGGCGAAGCGACAGTCACGGGAAACGTCGCTGTGCGTGTTTTTATCGCTGATGCTTCTCGTTCGCGGTTCATATGCGCAGGAATTGCCCATCAACGGCGTGAACGGATTCAGTTTGCACCCACCGTATTTTAATCTGGCGGAGGGGACAAAAATTGCGGCCACGGCAACCTGTGGAGTGGACGAGAACGGGCACTCGATCCAAGACCTGTACTGCAAACTTGTCGGGGGGCCTGTATCTGGGGACCCGAGTCAGACTATTCAGGTAAAAATCGCGGAAACATGTCTTTATGTATGTTTCTGATTCATTAATATTATAAATTAACATCACTGTACGTTTTTCCTTTCTTTAGATTTGAATGTTTTTTTATATAGTTACTTTTTCCCTGACTTATTAATTGTGTGCAATCCGTTTTTATAGAACTATATACGACTATGGTATAACGGTCAGTTGCAATTATAATATGGTTATTATGATTGTAAGACTTTGTTACCATAAAATTGGCAGATTGTCATATTAATGTACTCTGGTATTTACTTGGTACTTAAAAACACTTAGTGCTGTCTTTTAACTACTAACATGACACTTTCTGGTACTTTAGTGTATGTTAACTTAAAAAAGCCAAGACAGTTTATTAGACATTTTAGACTGCAACTTTATTTAAACAACATTGCCTCAAGATAACAATACCAAAAACCTGCATACAGTGCTATAATCCTTCATAAGTGACCCCCACTGAGCTTTATACGCAAAAGCCTGTGAAGACACGACTTAGCTTGTTAGCAGGTGGCTGTAGTGTTTAAAGATTGCAACCCCTGTGTGGCAGAGCTACTGGGACATTCCCTGAGGAATGTGCGGTATTCCCATAGAAAACCTTGAGGGAGAGAGAGATTCACACACAGACACAAAGATTTACACCACACATGAAAGAATATGCAAGTATAACATTTACCTATTTATTTAATAAAAAAATCACTGAAACCTGTATGTACAGTTTACTTCAATAGTAGGAAAAGTATTCTGGAAATGTCACTTTCCCGAATTACAGAAATGTGGCATTATGATTGTGAGCTTCTTTTGGGTGAGATGTAATTAATGCTAAAGAAAGTCATAACTCACTTAATACATACATTAACTTAGCTTAATTTGATGATAAATAATGAGGGAAGGAGTTTCCTATTATGCTTCACTGAAATTCCTGCAAAATAAACCCCCACAATCCTCAGTGTTCACAAGCAAAAAGTGTCTTGAGCTGTTTGCTTACAATTGTAAAGGATAATTACTGTTACAAAAAATATTACTGTTAAATCTCTACATTAGTTTTAGTCACAATACAGCCCATCTTATATCAGAAAACAACCTTCCACTTCATTCCAGTATTTTTAGAAATAAAATGACAGAAAACTGGTTCTGGGTTCCTTTTTTAACTTTCTCAATTAGTCCACATTGAGTCATTAAAAACTCAATGGGTTGACAGTAGATCAGAGTTGGTTAAATACGTTTTCTTGACTTTGATCTGCTGTCGGAAGCTTGTCAAATTCAGGAGTGAAAGAAAAACTGCTTATAGGTCAACCAGTATGTTGAACTGATAAGTTACTTGCCAGGCTTCATCATGTGACTTATTAATGCTTTCTGAACTTGTGTAACATCTAAGGTTATGTGGCTTATAAACAAGCTGTTCATTATTGGATTAAGGTCACTATTTTGCTGTAGCATTTATTTAGCAAAAAAATGTAGATTTATATGATCCAGAGAATCAATATATTATAACAGAATCTGAACAAACTAAGTTATGCATATTTTTTGTGTAAATGCTTAAGATGTTAACTCTTGCTGTTTATTTATTATATTATTATTATTTTTTAATTATAATTATGTATTATTATATTTAAATATTTATTATTTTTACTAATATCCAGCACTATTTGAATCAGCTCATTTATGCTCATTCACATCTTTTTCACAGGGCCAGTACTGTGACATCTGCACCTCAGAAGACACGAATCGAGCTCATCCTATCAGCAACGCCATTGACGGCACAGAACGATGGTGGCAAAGCCCTCCTCTCTCCCGCAGTGCACACTTCAATGAGGTCAACGTCACTCTGGACTTAGGACAGGTATGTCACCTCTTCATTTTCTTCTGTCTGTCTGATACTCTCTGTCACACACACCCACGCTCACATATCGTGTTAAGATTACTCTGCATACAGTAGAGACATTTGATTCCTGGGCTACAGCAGACGCTTTTGTGGATTGCACATGGGTGTTGAATTTCAAGGGTGGACCCAAAGTTGAATCTAATCCATTCATGCTTGAGTTGGGATTCATCTAGAGATTTTGTTTTGTTGCTCTGAACACGATGTCTTGGCAGTGTTTATTGTTGAAAAGCGGAATAGCTAGGAGGCATTTGTGAGTGCTTTATTTTTCAAACAATTCTGTAAATGTAAATAAACATTACTCACACTCTCCTAGACATTGGTGTCCACATAAACTGTGTGTACTGCTGCATATTAAATTCGCACATATCAAATGCGTTTATTTATTAAACATTATTGCCTAACTTGATAATGCTTTGTTACCATGTAGAATGTACAGGGAGTGCAGAATTATTAGGCAAGTTATATTTTTGAGGATGAATTTTATTATTGAACAATAACCATGTTCTCAATGAACCCAAAAACTCATTAATATCAAAGCTGAATATTTTTGGAAGTAGTTTTTAGTTTTAGCTATTTTAGGAGGATATCTGTGTGTGCAGGTGACTATTACTGTGCAT